>CM037788.1:59179194-59229194 GCA_021229015.1 Solen grandis | reverse complement strand
TTAGGCTATGTTGTATTTATGCAGACCTTGCGGTCAAGGTTAACCCACAAACGTGTAAGCACTTATTATCAGTGGGGTCCTGCTTTTTTTCTGAAGAGACTGCATGTAGAAAAGACAGTGGTTGGATACAAGGGAATCGGCATGCGATACCCTAGCTCATTTTATTAATAGACCCCTTGGTTCTTTTACCTGCCCAGTGTATAGAACCGATATGCAGAGACAAGTTCCTGGGTAGAGCTAGTGCTGAATACTCCAAGTTCCCATAGCAACCCCATTTTGCTGAGTGCCAGGCAAGGTTGCATCTGAAACCAATTTTATATGATTTTAAACTCCAGACAAAACACACACACACATACACACAAAACAGCTTGACCAAATCATCATAGACTTAGTATCCCGGAGTCATGGGTTTTCACAAACTTATGTATTTAGCTCATTGCAGATCATATTATTTTAATTGAAATTAATTGTTTACTACCTTGGCTGCAACTAGATGTATTTGCTCTCTTTCAACAAAATATCGTAAGTGTAGGCCGTATTTTCACGAAGCAGCAGACATTTTTAGGGGATACTCCAAATGTAGGTAACTTGTGTATTACGTCATATATTTTCACGCAATACATGCCATGCTATAAATAAGGGGGTTTTCTGGCGATCAGCATTGTTAAATATTGTTTCCAATACTTAAATTATCTCAGTTGTATGTTAAGTGTAAAATTACACAAATATTAAGTTTATTCACACTGTTTAAGGTCTTTTTAGTTATCCTTTCAAAATAAAAAATATAAATTACCTCTGCTCTAAACATGACATATGTCAAGTGGGCAAGAAATTATCCTAATATTAAAGCTTGTCACTTTCCAAATACAGAACAATATACTATATGACAATCACATGACCGGTTTGAAAGATTGTGGGAACCAGGCGATGGAAAATATGGAGGGAAATGCATTCATTAAAAATTTTAGGGGGTAAATAATAAACTGCTTTAAAAGTAATGTTTTGTTTTTTTAAGCAGACTATGCCTCTAATCTTTTTACTTTTTTACTCTTGACAACTATATTTTCCACACTTCTGATGATCTGTCTATAGTTGCAAATCAGATAAAGAAAATACCGACGCTAATGACATAATCAAAGCCTGTGTAAATAGGAATTACGGAAATTACGATACTGCGCGAAAACGTATGTGCGTGAAAAGATATGACTCGACGATAAAGCTCATCTGAATCTAGAAAGATGCATGAGTTAGCATATATTATTTGCAGGTAATCTTGTGAAAGTTTTTTTGAATAAAATAGTCTTGAATTGCATCATTCCCATCAAAAATCTGAAACAGTTTTGAGAAAATAACAAGAAGGAATGTTTTTTTTTTTATACCAAAACAAAAGTATCTGGCAATGTGGATATGCAAGCCATCACAATGTCGTGGCTCTACTTAATAACTTAGGGGAAAGCTATGGTTATACCATTCACTTTGTTCTATAACCTTGTGTCTCATTACATCAAATGGAGTGGGGTTATGATAGTTTTAACTGAAAATGATAGATTTCCAAGAAATTAATTTTTGTTATAATTTCAGACAGTGTCTCAAACTTGGAGGGGTGGTGGTTATGTGGAAAAGAGGGATCATTATCCGGAAAGGACCTGTTTCACTTCTTTTGGAAATGTTGTCTGACCGCAATGGTGAGTACCCCTCCCAGTCAGATATGCCATTTAACTACCACGTTTGACCACTGAAAAGATGTTTGCCCTTTTTTACAGCTAACTCTCAGCATCATTTACTATCCTTACATTTACATTGTAATAATCACAGCCACCCTGCAAATCGGAATGAATTCAATAAATGAAACGGGGTAGATTTTCCTATATAATGGGGGGAAAAAAAATTTCTTTAATAGTTATGGTTTGCCTGATGATTCTAATAATGCACATGTATACATGTATTAGTTTAATTAGTCACAAAGATATACTGGGATTTTGTTTTGGGAAGCCTACCTCATATCCAATATTATGCAGTCTGTTGCTTTACAAAATTGTAATTCTGTAATATCCTAATTATTGTCATATATTAACAGTGTGGTCCAAGTCAATATGGCATCTATTTTTGAAATCTAAATATAACATTATGATAGATCTGCCTTATTAAAGATAAAATTCCTTTATGATGCCCATTATTGCTTTCAGATCATCCTGTGCTATTTATCGGAGCTCGCCTACATAATTTCAAGGATATCAAGTCAGAGATTGATTTCAGCGAGGCCCAGTTTCCAGAGAATCGCTGTCTTCGAGCTTTGTTTCTCCTCCTGCAAATGTATGAGCTCATGTCCAGGGTTCTGATTTTTCAGCAGAAACTTTATGCTGAAGTAAGTAGGGAACATTCCAAGCTGTGAAGTTTTATTTTTCAGAGAAACTGAAAATGATTGTGTCCTTCCATTGCATTTAACATGTAAATACCTGTAACACATTGGATTGTATTTTAACAGTTTGACAAGAGAAAAACAAACATGAAATTGCAAGTATTTTTGTTTTACCTTCATTCATTTCAGTTTGTGAAATAGAGGCTATAATGAAGTCATAATTCCTGTTGCATTGTCGTGCACCTTTTCTCATATCCTTTAATTTTTATTAGCTCACCTTAGCACAACGTGCTCAAGGTGAGTTTTTGTGATCATCTGTCGTGCGACATGCGTCGTCAACAATTTGGCTTGTTAACACTCTAGAGGCCATATTTTTAGGCCAATCTTCTCGAAACTTGGTCAGAATGTTTGTCTCTATAAAATCTTGGACAAGTTTGAAATTGGGTAATGTGGGGTCAAAAAGTAGGTCACAAGGTTAAATCTTGTAAAAACCTTGTTAACACTCTATAGGCCACATTTTTGACCCAATCTTCATGAAATTTGGTCAGAATGTTTGTTTCCATAAAATCTTTGACAAGTTCAGTTTTGGGTCATGTGGGGTCAAAAAGTAGATCCATATGAAAAATCCAACATATGTTGCTCATTTATAATCAGGTGCCATCATGGCCCTCTTGTATCTCATAGGGTATATACATGTATGTTATTGACATTTTGATAGATCTGCACTGTGTTATTCAGCTTGGTTTGAAATCTTTTTGCAGATAAGTATACCATGTCCACAGTGTTTGCCATCCAAAAATCGGTATAAAGTAGTGAACTCGAGTCAGAAGGAGGTCTGGACATTTAATAAGCAATTAATTCGATCAAACATCATGCTGAATAGACCTCTAGTGTGTGGCAATGATGGTACAGCCTCACATATATACGAGCTCTTTGGACCCCCAGGTTTGTTATCTTGGTAATTAGATTCGAGCTTCACAAAAGTAAGTGCTGTATAGGAATCACGTCCTGTCCCATCTTGTCTCGTCCCATTCCGTCCTACTCTACTATTACATGAAGACAAGGTTGGATGTAGTGATATTAATCACCTTTAGTGATAGTTCTAGTCTGAAGTCGTACCATGACACGAGATAAACAGATTTTAATACCTTTTAACAACTGAGACCAGCACTCCAAAATTTGGACATTTATTTATGTATGATAATGGCATTTAAGACCAAGTGAAGTGTCTAGTTTGGAGGTTTCAGATCTAGGCCCTGTGATCTCGAAAATAAAAATGGTACTTAAGTATGATTTTCAAACTTATACTCAAACTGTTCCCATTAGTTTTAATAGGGATTTGAGTATTATACTCAATTTTGAGCCTGAAATCGTACTTAAGTATTTTCGAGAACACGGGCTCAGATTTTAAAATACCCACTCTCACTGGTACATTTATGATAGTGTTCTAGAGATTTATTAGCTCATCATGCCAAACACCCATTGGACGAAATGGAAGATTGGTGTATTAACTTTAAATGAAGACATTACTTACATACAGTTGACACCTGTAATAGTTTCCACCTATATTTTGAAGCAGTCAATCTGCATTTAGCAGTCAGTTTTAATTATATGTTTAACCTTCATTTAGCAGTCATCTATGTTAAGTGGTCACTTTCTATTGTTGCCTTGACTGACGCTTAAGACAGGTTTGACTGTATTTTCAAAAAATAATTCTTACAGATCACACATCTACTTTTGTCCCAAGCCATAACTACCTTGGATGTCTGCCAGCCTTCAGTGCCTTCAACAGGTGTCTATTCTGCCACAACTGTGCTCTGGAGGGGCCAATGTGTCCCGGAAACCTGACAAATGGACGCACTTCATGGTAGCTGAGTTTCTTATTTCAGATTAATCATTTACCACTCAATTATTCTATATGTAGTAATTATGATACAATCGCCACAGTGCTTACACACACAGTATATACGGCTTAACGTCAGCTCACTTCATTCAAACCAAATTTCTCCCTAAGAATTTCACCAGTTTCATAATGTTGGTGTACACAAACCTGACATTACTATTAATGGTAGCAGATAGATACTTCATCAAAATCTGTACAGCTTTTTAGCTCACCTGAGCACAACGTGCTCATGGTGAGCTTTTGTGATCGCCTTTTGTCCGTCGTCCGTCGTCCGTCGTGCGTGCGTGCGTGCGTGCGTCCGTCGTCAACAATTTCTTTAAACAACATCTCCTTCTAAACTACTCACTGGATTTTGATAAAACTTCACAGGAATGTTCATTATGGGGCCCTTTTCCAAAGTTGTTAAAATTATTTTGATTGGTCAAAAATCTAGGTCACAGGAGCTAAAAATAGATTTTAAAAATGAAAATTTTAAAAATCTTCTTCTCCGAAACCACAAGGCCTAGCCTTTTGATTTTTGGTATGTAGCATGATCTTATGACTCTCTACCAAGATTGTTCAAATTATGGCCCTGGGGTCAAAATTGACCCCGCCCCAGGGGTCACTTGATTTAACATAGGCTAATATAGGAAAAACTTGAAAAAATCTTCTTCTCCGAAACCACAAGGCCTAGCCTTTTGATTTTTGGTATGTAGCATGATCTTATGACTCTCTACCAAGATTGTTCAAATTATGACCCTTGGGTCAAAATTGGCCCCGCCCCAGGGGTCACGTGATTTAACATAGGCTAATATAGGAAAAACTTGAAAAATCTTCTTCTCAGAAACCACAAGACCTGGAGCTTAGATATTTGGTGTGGAGCATTGTCTAGTAGATCACTACCAAGTTTGTTCAAATCATGGCCCTGGGGTCAAAATTGGCCCCGCCCCAGGGGTCACCTGATTTTACATAGGCTAATATAGGAAAAACTTGAAAAAATCTTCTTCTCCGAAACCACAAGGCCTGGAGTTTAGATATTTGGTATGTAGCATGATCTTATGACTCTCTACCAAGATTGTTCAAATTATGACCCTGGGGTCAAAACTGGCCCAACCCAGGGGTCACTTGATTTAACATAGGCTAATATAGGAAAAACTTGAAAAAATCTTCTTCTCCGAAACCACAAGGCCTAGCCTTTTGATTTTTGGTATGTAGCATGATCTTATGACTCTCTACCAAGATTGTTCAAATTATGACCCTGGGGTCAAAATTGGCCCCGCCCCAGGGGTCACGTGATTTAACATAGGCTAATATAGGAAAAACTTGAAAAATCTTCTTCTCAGAAACCACAAGGCCTAGGGTTTAGATATTTGGTGTGCAGCATTGTCTATTAGATCACTACCAAGTTGTTCAAATCATGACCCTGGGGTCAAAATTGGCCCCTCCCCAGGGGTCACTTGATTTAACATATGCTAATATAGGAAAAACTTGAAAAATCTTCTTCTCAGAAACCACAAGGCCCGGGGTTTAGATATTTGGTGTGCAGCACTGTCTAGTAGATCACAACCAAATTTGTTCAAATCATGGCCCTGGGGTCAAATTTGGCCCTGCCCAGGGGTCACTTGATTTAACATAAGCTAATTAGGAAATACTTGAAAAAATCTTCTTCTCAGAAACCACAAGGCCTGGAGTTTAGATATTTGGTATGTAGCATGATCTTATGACTCTCTACCAAGATTGTTCAAATTATGACCCTGGGGTCAAAATTGGCCCACCCCAGGGGTCACTTGATTTAACATAGGCTAATATAGGAAAAACTTGAAAAATCTTCTTCTCAGAAACCACAAGGCCTAGGGTTTAGATATTTGGTGTGCAGCATTGTCTAGTAGATCACTACCCAGTTTGTTCAAATCATGACCCTGGGGTCAAAATTGGCTCTGCCCCAGGGGTCACTTGATTTTACATAGCCTAATGATATCAGGTGAGCGATCCAGGGCCATCATGGCCCTCTTGTTGTCATTTCTTTTACATAAAATTAATGTGAATTTTATGTGCCTTGGAACATGTTCTTTATGTACTATGCAAAACTAAGTAATATTTATTTTAACAATCATCTGATCCTCATTTTGATCATTACATGACCAGCCTACCCTATCTATGCAGAGTTCTGTTGACAACCATTTTATGCTCGTCTTTAACCCTTTCCCTCATATAGACTCATTTTGACGCACTCAATAGGTACCACATAAAGCCTGATCTGCAGAAAACCACAGTTAAACCTTACCAAATTTAATTACAAAATCCTCATTTCCAGACCACTGAGGAGCAGCGAACAGCATAAAACCTGATCAGCCTGCGAGTTACTTGCAGGCTGATCTGGTTATATGCTGTTCGCATAGGTCTTTTCATGGTGTCCTCTATGAGGGAAAGGGTTAATGGTATGGCGAATGGTGTATGCTTGGATAGGTTTGCTGTCTACATATTTAAAAACCACTGTAGAGATGAAAATGATATGAGTTGTCCTGATGGGAATGTGTCTTTGGTATGGCCTCTGGCTTGTTAGGCTGTTTTATAGGTTAACAATGGGTCCCAGTACTTTCATTTACTACTTCAATCTCTATGGCACAGGTTTTGTAACAATCAGAACAAGAAACTGTAATTTGATAAACACCAGTAAAATGCTTCTTTCAAGCTAGGACAGAGGATGCACATGTATGAAAACTATACATTTCTTCATCTTACAGACATATGAAAGTCATTGTATTCAGGTGAGCTATTTAGAGCCAACATGGCCCTTTGGATCTTTCAGACTGTTACAAGAAAAACATGGGCTGATGAAGACTTATGGCAAATTTTAACCCTTTCCCTCATATAGACTCATTTTGGCGCACTCAATAGGTACCACATAAAGCCTGATCTGCAGAAAACCACAGTTAAACCTTACCAAATTTAATTACAAAATCCTCATTTCCAGATCACTGAGGAGCAGCGAACAGCATAAAACCTGATCAGCCTGCGAGTTACTTGCAGGCTGATCTGGTTTTATGCTGTTCGCATAGGTCTTTTCATGGTTTCCTCTATGAGGGAAAGGGTTAACATGCCTTACATTATTTACCCTGCAAGTTTTCTTGGCATTTGCCACACCATTGCCTTCTGTGCTTTATCTTCAGTATCTTGCCCTGAGAGGAAGGTTTGAAGTGCTTTTAAACAACAACAAAGAATTAGGACACATCAATGACAGTTTATCCACTCGTAACATGACATTCACAAATGTACAATTTTTACTTAATCAAATGAAGAATCATGTCATTTTCAAAGTACTGTAGGGATACACTGTCTGTATCAGAGTTCACTATAAATCTGTATTGTGGTGTCTTGCTACGGACCCCAAGTGTAGCAATGAAACGGAGCTGTACTGTATGTTGGCGTTTCTTTGCTTTGCTTTCAGGAACTGTAGCTGTGACCAAGAGGGTCAGATGTGTGACAAGTGTGGGATGTGCCAGAGATGTACCACACTGCTGGCAGTAAGTTGAGTCATAGTGGAGAAAAACAAACGTCATGTTTGAAAAGCTTCTTGTCTTTGATATTAATATGAGGAAGGCAGTATCATATAGTTGTTGGCAAAGTCGTCTGTCTAACACAAATCATGTCAACTCTGTATTTCATGAATCTTTGGTTAGATGTTGATTAGAATATCCACCACAGTGTCCAGACAGTGTGGAGAGCAAAGGTTTCAGTCATGTGACTTCAAAGTCAAGGGTACTATGGAAAGTCAAAGTTGACATTGGTGATAATTCGTGACCACTGTCTCTAATAAATTAATAAGGGGAGCAACTGCTGATTTTATGGAAAACAAAATCACCATGATCTTCACAAGTCACAAGTAAACAGCATTTTTTTATTATTTCAGAGAATGACAGGTACTATGTACCCAAGAGTTGTGACGGAGGGATGTTTCTACTCACTGAGTCCAAACCAGACTGTTATCCATGAAATACCACTGACGCCCAACTATTCTCCAGTTGTGGAGGTCCATTTAGTCAGAGGGATGGCGATGTCTCTGAACTTAAAATTGTGAGTAAAAAATGGAGGAAAAAAAAACGTATGCATTTATGCCATTAGAAAAACAATTGTGCTAATTAGTGTTATTTGACAAATTTGAACATTTGTGCAATTGACAAACTGAGAACTGTGGTACAACATAAAACGTCATGAGTATTTGTGTAATCAGACAAACTAAAATTAAACTATGGGCATTTGTAAAATGAGACAAAATTTTGAGTATTTGTACAATTTGACAAACTGAGGATATTTGAATGGTCATACATACTGTTAGCATTTGTACCATTAGACAGACAGTGAGCATTTGTACAGTTAGACAAAACAGTGAATATTTGTTCAATTTGACAGAATTGTGAGCATTTGTACAATAAGACAGACTGTGAATGTTTGTACAATTTTCTCTTGGAAGTAACAGTGCTACTTCTTGATCATTATTGTAATAGGGAATTTCTTGCAGGCCGATCTGGTTTTATACTGGTCACATAGGTCAAGACCTATTGAAGAGTATCCATAAATAGGCTAAAATTGCTGCAAATTGCTTTGAAACTGAGGTTTGTGGCTTTGACCTTCAGGCTACCCAGTAAATGCACTCGGATAAAAGGTAGTCAAATTTTGACCTGTTTTACACAAGATAACACATGTTTTTGTTTGTGATACTATTTATTTTAACAGTTTACCAAGCCTTAAATTTATATTCACCGCTAAAAAAAAAGAAAGGTACATTACATGCATTATTACATATACACTTGTAGATAGAGTTTTCATGTACATTATGTTCTGTTATTTTTCCACCCCAGTGGCCAGACTGTGTACAGGTACAGCACAAATGGAACTATATCTGAACTGTTCAACAACACTGTGCAGTCACAACTAGAGGATGCTGCATGGATGTGTAAAGAAGGTTTCACTTTTAGTGCAGAGCTCAAATTCTCTGAGGTAATATGATTTTAAAATTTATTTAACCCTTTGCCAACCATTTTCACGCAAGATCGAAGATTTGTGATGTATATCACAATGCCCATCTCTCTGCCTGACCCACTCGTTCAAATTATAACTCTGTAACCTGTTGACCCTCATGATGTACAAAGGTAGCTTATGGCCAGTGGATGTGTCATTTACTCAAGGTCAAGGTCACAAACATTTGCAATCAAGGTCAAGATCACAAGCATTGCATGTACCAGATTTCTGTCCAGCCCATATTTATAACCTCTTGAAATTAGAAATTTTTATTCTTGACTAAGAGACTGTTCATAATTTGAGAATGTGTCATCATCATTTATTCATGGTAGAGGACACAGGCTCTGTTAATGCTGTTTTCATCCAGGTCATGACTTGAAAATGTATTGACATAAGAAACTCACTAGACAAAATGGTTTGATCCAAGATTGGTAAATTGCAAGAATGTCAAGGTCACAAATCCTCTGCCTTTCCTATTATATGAGTGTTTTCATGCCTCCGCCACATACAGTGTTACCAATGTCTGGCTTCCATCAATTTGGATTATTTTCTGCATGCTTTTAAAATGATTTTTGGTATGCAGGTGTACTATGATGAGATATGCCCTCTACACACATTTTTGTGTCACCTAGATGACACATAGGTATCATTTTCCTACAACCTGTCTGCCTGTCTGACACACTTTGTCTTTCCTGCTTTTTTCAGCAGGTGACACATGTGTTCCAAAGAACACTTCTTGTTGTAACAGCTATGGCTCTTAGAATAGTTCTTAATAATGGATTTTTTCTTTTCTTTTTTTTTCTTTTTCTTTTTAATGCTAGATGATTTTTGTATACATTGTTTAATGGTATGTTTCACTGGAATTCATATTTTATTTTTTTGAAATTTAGACTAAAACCATTCTTGCATTATGACCAGCCGTTAAGCTTCAGGTCTAGACATGCACTTTATCAGTACTTTTTTATTTCAGGAGGACGCGGACAGCATGTCTGTCATATTCAGACAGAGAGGAGGAGTTATGCACACTTTTACCTGCCAGAGCCAGGCCTGTGAGATATCTGTGACATCCCTGGTCAATCCTATGTGTGTTATCATCACATTACCTGATGCCATGGTGAGGTCCTGTCCAGCGGTTTACAAAATATCTCAATTTGAGATTTTCTTGAACTAAAAAATCTCAAATTTTGAACTCACAATAGCTATTTAATTTTGAAGAAATCAAAGTCCATTTTTCCCATTTTCTGTAGGAATGTGCTAAAAGCCAACATGTTTGCAACATTTCTAATCTCTGAGTTAATAAGGGTTAACAAATAATATAATTGTTGAAATCAAAACATGATTTAAGTGAGTAAGTTAATTCATTTTAAATACTGGTAAGGAATCTAGTGGAAAATACAACTTTTACATAATGAATTTACTAAGAAGTTGTGAAATAACGCATTTTAATTAGTAAATTCTGTTTTGTATATTGTTTCATGACTCTTATTGAACAATAGTTATCATGCAAAAATCATTGAGCAAGATTTTTTTTGCAAAAAGCGAATGTCAACATCTGTGGATGAATTTGGGGAGAAGTCTTCATGCACAGGTCAGTATCATGTGTAATTCACATTAGTGCAAACTTTGAAATTGAACTGTTTGGGTTAAACTTTCATTTATCTATAATTGTAATTTCCCATGTTTATTCCTCAAACGTGACTACATTTAAAAGAAACCATGAAAAAAATGCATATCTCTCTCTCTCACACATGTACACACACTTTCATTCCTTTAGACAATTCAACTTTTTAAATATTTAATTGTAATTATTTTGGCTTTATTTTTGCTTATGAATGTTAAAATATTTTATAGTTTTTGTATGTTGTAGATATTTTTATTCTTTCATTCGACTATTTCGAAGATTGCTTCCTGCCAAATGTGTGATCCACTGTAGGTCATGACCTTACTTAAAACTACAATGTACAATGATGGTGTCATAAATTTCAGTGGGAGGAGTGTTGCATTCCAAACTTGAAGCGATGATGTTGCAGAGCAAACAGTATATAGAAAGTATTCTGTTCCAAGCAGGAGGCGTGAACTACTCAGGTATGTATCCTTGGAAAACCAAGCACAGTGCCAATTAATCTTTACCAAGTTTGTTCAAATCATGGCCTTTGGGTCAAAATTGGCCCCGCCCCAGGGATCACTTGACTTTACATAGACTTATACCAAGAAAATCCTCAAATGATCTTCTTCTCAGAAACCACAAGGCCTGGAGTTAAGATGTTTACTAGTGGATCTCAGCTAAGTTCAAATCATGGCCCTGGTCTCAAAATTAGCCCCACCCAAAGCCTCATGTTCTCGAAAATAAAACGGTACTTAAGTATGATTTTTATACTCAAACTCAAAATATGCCAATTAGTTCCAATAGGGATTTCAGTCTGATACTCAAATTTGAGCCTAAAATCATTCTAAAGTATTTTCGAGAACTTGGGGCCAGGGGTTACTTGATTTATATAGACTAAGAGCTATGACCTTCAAAATTTGGATGGCAGGTACAGTTTTTGTGTGGAATTTAGATAATCTTGCTGTTCTTCAGCTTAGATTATGTATTTAGTACAATTCATAATACTATAATAGGCAATAAAGACAGTGTTTCTCAGGTGAGCCATTTAGGGCAATCTTGGCCTTCTTGTTTAGTCAATCTGGATTACAGATTGCAAAAATTAAAAACAATTAAACTTGGGTAAAAATCTTAATGTCTTTGATTTTTGGACAAGCATTTATTTCACAGATTGTTTTAAAAAACCCTTTAAACCCTTTCCCTCATAGAGGAAACCATGAAAAGACCTATGCGAACAGCATAAAACCAGATCAGCCTGCGAGTAACCCGCAGGCTGATCAGGTTTTATGCTGTTCGTTGCTCCTCAGTGGTCTGGAAATGAGGATTTTGTAATTAAATTTGGTAAGGTTTAACTGTGGTTTTCTGCAGATCAGGCTTTATGTGGTACCTATTGAGGGCGTCAAAATGAGTCTATATGAGGGAAAGGGTTAATTAATCAATATTTGTATTCAAATTTATGACAATTATTATGAATATTTGTTTACTGAACTTATCACAATGAAATTTTCTTTGCTGTGGAGGCTTTATGGAATTTGAACTATAATATGCATAATATCTTATAAGCTAACAAATGAAACCCTGATCACACTGCTCCTGGATGGAGCTGTCTGATTTGGGACTCCTCTGTTTGCCAAGGCATCAAAACAAGTTCATAAAAGGTAAAGAGTAAAGACAAGTGGAACACAGTCCCAAGGAAGATGATGTATTTGATATTTCACTGTGTATATCTCTGATATGATCTGTATTTATTTAAACAGGTTCGACATACCTGCAGCTCCCTAGGAACATCACCGTGGACCTTCTCCAGTACCCATCCTTTAGGGATGTTAAAACAACCAAACTTCTGATGCATTTGCTCTGCTACACACGCAGTAAGTTTGACCAAACAGTGGGTATTTAATCAGGTTTTCCAAGGAAATATCCATTTATTGGTTTAGTGTAGTTGGCAAAAGGGCAGACAAGTGGACTTCTTTTTTCTTTTTCTGGTCTGTAACTATATCAGGCACCGAGATATATTCATGACATCATGGAACAATTGATGAATGATGAAGTGGCGTGTAGGTGAAGGCCTGAGGATTGTAAAATCAAAGGTCAAGGTCACACTTGTAAGGTTGAAGGCAAAAGTGGTTTTGTTACTTCCATATTGAAGCCTTTTGTTGTATTTCTTAAAATTTCCAAATGACTCTGAGTAATTTGTGTTTTCCTTGAAAAATATGTCTACATATTAAACAGTGCCTTTTTAAAGTGTCCTTTTTCTTCATCAGTTTCCAACTGTAAAAACTTTGTGTTGCATATTCCAGAACATTTTTTTTAATATTCATGAGAGATAGGGTACTTTATTTAAAGGCTTATTAGACTTACTGTCATTTACATATTTTGGTCTTTCACTTGCGATTCCATTGTAGACTCATGAAATATACAACAAATACAGTCAACTCTATATTGAGCGAATAAGATAAAATGGCTGTTCATAGCAGGATGCCAAAATTTGGAGAAGTATTTATGATTGATCTGGGACTTACACTCAGTTATCATACTGAAGTCTGTATCAGATAACAGCCATATTTGAGGTTTAGGTTGAAAATCACACTACAGCACATTTTATATTTTCAAAAAATGGGGCCTGGTGGTTGCTAAATTGAGGTTAGAAATATAGAAATGACTGTTTAAAACAGGTCACCCGCAGTCATTTCATGAAGATGTCGCAAATACAGATTTGATCGTGAGTATTGACATTCTGGGATGGTTATTGCAGATTTAAATAATGCAGAATCAATATCTTTAAATTTAATAAAATTGCATGGTCCAGTAAGTTGAGTGTATTAGCAGGGCTGTGACTTTGAGAATGCATTGCTTGGTATAACTTTGTACCTATGTTTTTATTTATTATCTTTTGCTGGTAAGTAGATGTCAATTTTATTATTTGGCAATATCTAAATCTAGGAAAAAAATACATGTGTTTTTTATCGCCATGTCTTTTACAGGTAAAATTGCTGATGTACTTTCATTCAGCAGTACGCAGGCTGTGCCTGAAAGTTGGAGTGTATATCGAAAGATCCATCTAATCGACAGTCCAGGGATCCAACTTATAGATGACGGGCTCGAAAAGCTGGAGAAGTACTCCGCGATACTGATGTTGGCCTGGAATTTTGTGTACAAACTACTTCCCAATGTAAATCTTTTTGTTCATTGTTATGCCCTTACATTGAAAAGTTTGTGTGGGATATAGATTTGCTCTTGTCCATCCATCTGCCCACATTTTACAAAATCATGTATAAGATTAATCCTAAACATAATTATATGAGCCAGAGTGATACATTTTACAGGAATATTAGAAGTTGTTCACTGGGGATTTCATTTCAAAATTCATTGAGTCATTGAGGAACAGCAATGACAATTTGCACACATTTTTAATCCCCCGCCGCGAAGCGGGAGGGGGGTTATAGGAATGCCCTTCGTCTGTCCGTCAGTCCGTCCTTCTGTCAGTCAGTCAGTCCGTCAGTGTGTCCGAAACATTTTCATGTCCGCTCCATATCTCATGAACGCTTGGACACATTTTCTTCAAACTCGGCTAAAATGTTAACCTCATTGAGCTGATGTGCAGAAGGCATGAAGCGGTCATGCTGCTCAAGGTCAAGGTCATACTTGAAGGTCAAATGTTATTTTCGTGTCCGCTCCATATCTCATGAACGCTTGGACACATTTTCTTGAAACTCGGCTAAAATGTTAACCTCATTGAGCTGATGTGCAGAAGGCATGAGGCGGTCACGCTGGCTCAAGGTCAAGGTCATACTTGAAGGTCAAATGTTATTTTTGTGTCCATATCTCATGAACGCTTGGACACATTTTCATCAAACTCGGCTAAAATGTTAACCTCATTGAGCTGATGTGCAGAAGGCATGAGACGGTCATGCTGGCTCAAGGTCAAGGTCATACTTGAAGGTCAAATGTTATTTTCGTGTCCGCTCCATATCTCATGAACGCTTGGACACATTTTCTTCAAACTCGGCTAAAATGTTAACCTCATTGAGCTGATGTGCAGAAGGCATGAGACGGTCACGCTGGCTCAAGGTCAAGGTCATCCTTGAAGGTCAAATGTTATTTTCGTGTCCGCTCCATATCTCATGAACGCTTGGACACAATTTCTTCAAACTCGGCTAAAATGTTAACCTCATTGAGCTGATGTGCAGAAGGCATGAGGCGGTCACGCTGGCTCAAGGTCAAGGTCATCCTTGAAGGTCAAATGTTTAAGCCTCCACTTTTTCATGTCATCTCGATATCTCGTGTCATGTTCACAATCATACAAATTATGTCATGATACATAAAGTTTTTAATTGAGTTACACATGTATTTTGTGGTTACCTAACACATCCTATACTTCATTGATGTTCACTTTTTGTACTGTTTCCCATGTAAAACTTGTCAGTAAACTTTTAATATATGTGCCTCCGAATTCTGAGATTCATACATAACTCCGGAAAGTTAAATTGTCTTAAACTGATCTTCTATGTCTGCTACAACCATGCCAGGTTAAGGTGAACATAATCCTATGACCAAACAAATTCTAATATTTGGCCAGCGGCGGGGGATATAGCTGTCCTTTGGACTGCCTTGTTTTTTTTTACTATAAAAGGAAGTTTGTGCATCTGACTTTATTATATCGTTGAGTAAAGGCCATGTAGCAGGCATATTAATCACCCTTTAGTGACAATTATATCCCCGCCTTATAGAAGTTTGGACTATAAAGAACTCCTGATTGTCACATTCCTTCCCATCAGGTAATGTTTCACACTCACATTGCATGAAGACAGATAGGATGCCAGGGTATTAATCACCTGTAATAATAGTTCTGGTTTACATCTACATTGACTACTGTACAAACTCAAATACATTTTGAAAGGGTTGGGGCAATTCTATGGTAACTACAAAAAATTAAGAATTTGCGATAGTTTTGCACCAAGCTGTTAATTTGCATGGGTATTTAACCCTTTCCCTCATAGAGGATACCATGAAAAGACCTATGCGAACAGCATAAAACCAGATCAACCTGCGAGTAACTCGCAGGCTGATCAGGTTTTATGCTGTTCGCTGCTCCTCAGTGGTATGGAAATGAGGACTTTATAATTAAATTTGGTAAGGTTTGAGTTTGGCTTTCTGCAGATCAGGCTTTATGTGGTACCTATTGAGTGCGTCAAAATGAGTCTATATGAGGGAAAGGGTTAAGGCAGTAAATGTTGAGTTAGATTTTTTCCTGATTCAGGTTCATCTGCCCAATCTTACACAAATCTGTTACCAGAGGAGGTGTGTGAAAATGTTGAGTTAGAGAAGGTAAGTCAATTGTCTGTCCAGACAGGAAATCAGTTATGAGGAAACACTAGTGTTTAGTAAATATTTGTTTTCTGTAAGGGGAGAGGATATTATATCTGAATTAAACATTTACCTATTTTATCTGTAAAAAATTTACTTTAAAGATATGTGTAGATTATCTTTCTCATTTAGCATTTTTAATTCTCATACTTAATTAAACCTTTATAAAGTCTTTCTGTTACTCTCTTTCTATCTCTCTCTCTCTGATATAGTGATTTAACCAAACAAAACATTGATGATTTATCTTGTAATCCACAGATCGAGGTTGGCTTACATGACTTAATTGACATGAACTTCTGGAGACTGTTCACTCCACTGAAGGAAGATATGATACTGGCATTGTTCAACAACACACCTGAGTTGATTAGACAGGCACAGGTAGTCGCTTATCTGTAACAAGAATGATAATGACCAAGGGCGGAATTCATGAAACATTTGAACTTTTGGAAATTTTCATGAATATTTTATTTGCTGAAATATTTATAAGACCTCTCATATTAAATCTGTCTTCAGTCCTCATATTACAAGTCCTTTATCATTACCATTTTGACATTTTAAAGAAATCTGAGACTTTTTTTCTTTAAGTACTTGCTTAAGATAATAAGTATACAAATTTTCTACTTTCTTTGTCAATCAATAAGAGAGTCCTAAATCATTAACATTTTAAGTGCCAGGAAATCTCAGTCTGATATGTTTTGTGAATAATAGGCCAGATCCTCAAAGGTTCTGTACTATAATTTGTATAGGTTTTTTTTTTTTTTTTATTCATTGTGAATACATTGAAATTGATTCATCTACCTCTTTTTATCATCATCTCGTCAATATCTTCATTTTCCCATTTATGTTATTATTCTCCACCTCCACCCCTTCTAATCATCATTTGTTTCTTCTACTTTTTCTTCTTTGTCTAAATCTTCAACTCAATATTTCCTACCTAATTATCAAGTTTACAAGTTTTATTATCAATGACTTGTACAATATGGTACATCATCATACAATACAAATTTACAAATAACACGTGAAAGAAGAGAAAACAAACTGTTAAATTACTTTCCCTCTCTCCATCTCTCTCTACACACACACACACACACACTCATTAAACATAGTAATTGATCATACTATAATATTGAAAAATAAAAGAAGACAAATTTAGCTGCTGGAAAAAAACATTAAAAGTTAAATCAAGTTTAGGAGTATGGTGAAAGAAACAAATCCAATCGTATAATCTAATTAACATTAACAGAAATCATAATAGTATAATACATGTGGATTATAAATTTTGTATTGCATCATTGCGTCTTTCTAATGCCTGTTTAATAAACTTACAGAGATTTAATAATACATTTTTATTTTTGAAGTTTAATAATTGAACAAATTTAAACATATTTGGTCTAATATAAAAGAATCTTTTTAAATATTTAATACGTAAATCTTGAAAACGTTCACATTTAAGCACAAAATGATACTCGTCTTCAATGTCTGTATTTAAGGAACACATCTGACAAGTACGCTCGTTACGCGGTAATCTGTCAAGATATCTACCAGAATTTATTCGTAACTGATTACAGGAAATTCGTAACTTAGTAATGAGCTGTCTATATTTCCACGAAACTATATCAGATAAGTATTGTTCATACGAAAAGGAAGTCTTTAAATGGGTGTATAAAATGCTCAGAACTTGATTATTATTAATATTTGTTAACCATTCTTGACGGAAGGCATCAGTAACACGTTGTTTGAAAGTTTGAATAAAGGACTGAGCATGTATAGGTAAAGGATTTAACCACTCGAAAAACCATACATATCTAATAAATATTTTACTTTATAAGGCCAAGTTTTACAACGAGTATTATTATTGGGAGTGAAATTATGTTATCAGTATTTATAACTTTAAACCAATATTTTATTATTTGTATATATCTATTGATATACAAAGGCACTCTTCCCAGTTCTCCGTACACAGCAGCATTGCATGCTTTTATTTCATTTCAGTGAGTTCAATGAATTTGGTCATCATCGTCATTTTCTTCCTCGTTGTCGTTGATTTTTATGTTCATATCCTTATACTTTTCTTCCTCCTCAACATCAAAATCACAATTATTGTATCCATAATCAGAGTGTACCCCTTTTGACATTTTCCAGTTCCTCCAAGAAGTTACCAATGAGTATGTCAACAAAACAGGGATGCATGTTGTACAGAGTATTTATAATGAGGAAACACTGCTGTACCTCTGTGCAGGCCATAATGCCTCTGTCAACATGGAGAAAGGCCTCACAACAGTATGTCTTCCAACTGTCCTTGCCTCAACTTAGCTTCTTTCATTACAACTTCAGCAGTGAATTCAAACCCCTTCAATACCTTTTATTCCTCATGTTTATCATGTCACTAACTTACTGGTAAGTTGTCGTAGAGAAAGAGCTTTGTGCAACCTTTTTTGCTATGTGAGAGATTTACTTTTTTGTCAGAGCAATTCATTTTAACAAATTTTCTTGTATTTGATGCCAGTTGAACATGTTTAATTAGTCCTTGCAATTTTTCTTCTTAGGTCTTACCAGATGTGTACGGAAACTACTCTCATTTTCTGTTATCCCTCGACTTGCCAGCAAACAAGCTTACTAGGATCCCTGAAGAGGTTTTTTGTGCTTTACCAAACCTAGCTGAATTTGACTGCTCTAACAATTTCATTGAAGTTTTCCCAAGTTCCATCGGGTCATGTAAGAATCTTCACAGCTTGAGCCTCTCAGAGAACAACCTCTCAGATCTTCCTGATACCCTTGCTGAGTGTAAAAAAATATGGAGGATCGACATTACCAGCAACATGTTTGAAAAAATTCCATCAGTTGTGACAAAACTTAAGTCTTTGCAACGTTTGTATGCTTCCAATATGTTTATGACAGAGCTACCAGAGGATATTGGTAACTTGGTGGAACTGGAGAAGTTGTATGTTAATGGAAACTGCTTTTCCAGCCTGCCCAAGAGTTTTGCCAAGTTGAGGTCACTGAATGACCTTGGACTGGCAGGGGTGCCATGGTTACACATCGCCAAGTCCAAAAATGTGATGTCCTATGAAAACTTCTTGGCCAAACTTGGTGTTTGGAGACTTGACCGATGGCTGGAGGAACACCAGGAGGTAATAAATGCATAAGATTAACTTTTTTTCAAAACAACTTGAATTGATATTTCCAGTTTTCAGAGTGAACATTTTAGTCTTCCTCCCACTACCCAACCTATTGTTAAGGGGCTGCTTTTTCCTATTACGACTAGGTCAGTTGCTCACGATCATTATCACAAATAAAACCATGTATTCTCTTGTGTTAATCAAGTCAAATGCATGATATTGTAGTTTAGCTTTTTAATTAATCCATTTAATCAATTTGAAGGTATTTGTACATGTAAATTCTTGTATATTCATGTATTGGAAAGGCCCATTTGCATATAGAGTCAAAAAGTAGGTCACAAAAGCAAATGTTAAAAAACAAAAACAAAAAAAAAACTTGTGAATGCTGTAGATGCCTCAGTTTTCGCCTAATCTCCATGTAACTTGGACAGAATGTTTGTCTGCATAAACTCTCAGATGATCTCAAGTGTGGGTTAAACAGACCTGTTCATTTCTATATTTTTTCTGTAGATTCTGTTTTTGAAAACTATGCAGTATGGTTAAATGGCACTGTTTTAATGATCGTTAGCAGTTAAAAATTGTTGTACAAAGACCACACTAAGTATATAACATCATTTCAGTATTTAAGTATCTTTCTGCTCATTATCTGTCCTGGTTTCATTTGAGGCTCCACACAAGGTATTCATTTTTTCAAGTGTCTCTTCTTGTGGTCCATATGCCACTGTCACATTATATTGCAATACACAAATTACAAGGTATCCCAATTGCTCTCTCACACAATGCTGTCTGTCTTCATGTCAAAATGAAAGCTCAGCAGTGAGGAGGTTTTACTGAAAAAGTGAAATTAAAGCTGTCAGGGGTTTGAACTCTGTATTTTGTATGACAGGAGACACCAACTATTGACAGACCACACTCCTGCTGCTGGTAGGAATTTTATGGGATAAACAGGTCTGGTCATGTGGGTCAAAATAAAGATCATCAAAGCAAATCTTAGAAAATCTAAATATGAAGACTTTAGATACCACATCTTTCGCTTACTCCTCATTGAACTTTGCCAGAATGTTTTCGGTATGAAATCTTGGTTGGGGTAATTGTACCTTTGCAGTGTTCATACTTTATCAGATTAAATTTATTTATATAATGATCTCTGTTAATGATATTATAATGCCTTTGATATCAATCTTACTCTTGCGAGAAACACATGACCATCTTTGAAAATCTGTGCTCTGTAAATCACTCCTTTGACTTTAGAAATTTTAATGTAACCATTGTTTGTCGTTTGTGGCAAATTTAACCATGGTTTGTGATGCGGGTGTCACCGTGTGCATACCTGAGATTGCTGTTGTATTTAAGACTCCCCATCTGAATTCCAAACCTGTGGTTAAACACATCACAAAACACCTTGTGAGACTGATTATTTCTGAATCCTTTACCACAGGAATATTCATGTTCTAATTTATGACTCAATATTAGTTTGCTGAAATTTAAATGGTAAATAAAACAATGAAGTGTTAAATCAGTTTTCTATGCTAACTTTGTAGAAACTGAGCTACAATAGTGTACAAGCAAATAGAGGAGACCCTGATCAGAAATCTCCTTGCTCTGTTCGCCAAGGTGTGAAAATACGTCTATAAGAGGTAATGCTGTAGTTTTGAAATAATGAAATGTGGAAGATGATGTTTCCTACAGGAGAAGCAGGCCCTGTTTGCTCTGTTTGATGAGGATGCTAATGGTGTGCTAGATACAACAGAGATGGGGAGACTGAACGCAGCCCTATTCAACATGTTCCCAAGACTTGGGTACAAGGGTAAAGAACCGCCAGGTGAATATCTTTTTCATGTGATTGATTTCAACTTTACCAAGTACTGGCCTGTGATTCATGAAACAAGTCAGGTTGAGATTTCCTTTAACTCAAAATTTTAAAGATCTAGAACTTCTTTATTAGAGATTTTACATATATGGTATTATAAAATGTGCTTACAGAAATTGGTCTTAAATTTTTCAAAATTTTAGAATGTTGTGATACAGATTTTGTGAAAAACCCAATTTGAAATGTTTTGTGAAATTGCAAACCTGTTAACTCTAGGTCTCTCAGCAATCTCTTGTAGAACAAGTGTATATGGCTCCAAAAAGCAAAAAGAACAGCAAACTGAAAAACAAAATAGATATATGTACATGATAATGACATGGCAACTTGGTGGTGTTTATATATATTATATACCTTATTGATAGGGTCTGGTAAAATTAGTTAAGATTTTATAAATGAATGTTTACGTTTTTATCTTCCTGCTGTTAGATTTCTCTCAACAGATTGATACTTTTTATATGCCCAAAGGGTCGTATTATGTTATACCCTCAGTCATCCGTCCAGTTGTCCGTCAGTCTGTCTGACCGTCCGTTAGCAAACTTGGTGAACGCAACTCCTCCTACACTACTGGTGGGATTCGGTTCAAACTTACCAACAATACTTGTCCTTATATGCAGATGTATATGAAGGCTGGATTTCGCTCTCACATGCAGCTTTCAAGACTTGTGGCCCCATCTCAATTTTTCCTATATGCAGTTTTATAAGCAGAACCTTGTGAGCGCAACTCCTCCTACACTACTGGAGATTTGGTTCAAACTTACCAACAATACTTGCCCTTATATGTAGATGTGCATGAAGGCTGGATTTTGCACTCTATGTTCTGAAACTTACAAAAGTAAAGGTAGATATCTCAGCAAACAACATTGGAGTCAAACAAAAGTGTTTTTCTCATGTCAGCATTTTGTGAATATGATAAAAAAATAATTTGGCCCTTAATAGACATCAGTATTGTACCATATAACATGGTAGGCTTCTTCACATTACAATACCGCTTTGCAGTGCTCTTTGTTTATTAGTTAAATAGATTATATGACTAATATTCAACCTTAATACAACAATATGACTTGTAAAGTCAGTGGTCTAAATGATTTACGGTTATACATTTTTGTGATACTCCACTGGGGAATAATTTTGTGAAGCCATCTAGTGACCTGTGTAGGGAATTGGCTTGAAAAATCGTTATTATACCCTCCGCACAACGAAGTTGTAAGGGGGGTATACTGGATTTAGCTTGTCTGTCTGGCCGTCTGTCGGTTTCTTTTGTCCGGGCCGTAACTCAAAAAAATATAAAAGGCATCAAGATGAAACTTCATATGTGGATAGATCTCATTGAGGGGGAGTGCAGTGATCAAGAACCAAACCTCTGTCGCTAATTTTGGAATTTTGCCTTTGTAAATTTTCATACTTAATTTTTGTCCGGGCTGTAACTCAAAAAGTATAAAAGGCATCAAGATGAAACTTCATATGTGGATAGATCTTATTGAGGGGGAGTGCAGTGATCAAGAACCATAACGCTCTGTCGCATAATTTTGGAATTATTGTCCTTTGTAAATTTTCATACTTAATTTTTGTCCGAGCTGTAACACAAAAAGTATAAAAGGCATCAAGATGAAACTTCATAGTGGTAATCTATTGAGGGGGAGTGCAGTGATCAAGAACCATAACGCTCTGTCGCATAATTTTGGAGTAATTGTCCTTTGTAAATTTTCATACTTAATTTTTGTCCGGGCTGTAACTCAAAAAGTATAAAAGGCATCAAGATGAAACTTCATAAGTGGGTAGATCTAATTGAGGGGGCGTGCAGTGACCAAGAACCATAACTCTATGTTGCATTATTTTGGAGTTATTGTCCTTTGTAAATTTGCATACTTAATTTTTGTCTGGGCCGTAACTCAAAAGTATAAAAGATATCAAGATGATACTTCATATGTCAATAGATCTCACTGAGGGGGCGTGCAGTGACCAAGAACCAAAACTCTCTGTCGCGTTATTTAGGAGCTATTGCCCTTTGTAAATTTTTATACTTAATTTTTGTCCGGACCAAAACTCAAAAAGGATAAGAGCTTTCAATATGAAACTTCATATGCGGATAGATCTCATTGAAGAGAAGTGCAGTGCCAATGAACTGTAATCCCCATTTGCGTCATTTAAAAAATTCCTGTGACAAAGCGGCATGCGGGGGTATTTTCGCCATGACAGTGGCAGTTCTAGTTGATTATAACAACCCCACTTTACAGAACTGAGGGCTATGTAGGAATCAAGCTTGTCACGTCTCATTCCGTCATATCCTACACTCACATTACCGGAGAATAAGGCAATATATGGGGGTATAATCACCTTTAGTGATTTTGCTAATATCATTGCTATTAGCATTTTTATCAACCAATGATATGAAATGTAATTGAAACAAAATGGGACAACTTTTAACCATTTCTAGAGGATGACACACCTAGTGGTTTCCCACCTGAAATCCTGGGGTGCACCAACCTGGAATACCTGAACATGTACTACCAGGGGTTCGTGTCCATCCCACCGGAGATCGGCAACCTACAGGAGCTGAGGATTATCAACGTTAGCCACAACCCCAACTTGCTGACTCTCCCTGCTGAGATAGGCACCATCTCCAGCCTTACAAGTATGTAACTGGTGGAACTTACTGCTGTATTAGTTTATTTTATGTTGATCTAGTTTTTACCTAACATGAGCATAACATGCACAAGGTTAGCTGTCATGATCACCCTGTGTCATTTTTTGACATCTGTTATATGTTTAATGTCACCAACAATTTGCTCTAAATAACACCTCCTCTGAAAATTTTGAAAATAGTGATCAGTATTCAGACTTTGTTAGAGCTATGTTAATTATACCATACAGGTTATTAAACATTGAAGGAAACTGTTCTAAAGAGGGATTTTTGAAAGTAAATTCTGTGGGGTAAACATTTGCCAGAGAGATGCTATAAAACTAACATTAGTACCAGTTGTTCTTCTATGATACAATAGCATATAGTGCTAACATTGCTACTAGTTAATTTTTCTATGATATGATACAATAGATTATCATTGAATTTTTATAACAGGACTAGAAATGGAAAACTGTCCCCTACTGAAAACACCACCAAAGGAGATTCGTGCCAAAGGTTTCAGCACCACATTTGCCTACCTGAGGAGACTGATGTCCGGCTCAGTACCCTGCAAGCGCACCAAACTGATGCTGGTAGGACTAGGAGGGGCTGGCAAAACCAGGTATACACTCGGATGTTGTTTACAGTTCGGGACCTGTGTTTTTTGAAATTAAAAAGCTTTCTTAAGTATGATTTTCATTCTCAGACTCCTTTATATTACATGTAGATTTGAGCATGATATTTGTGTTAACCCTTTCCCTCATAGAGGACACCATGAAAAGACCTATGCGAACAGTTTTATGCTGTTCGCTGCTCCTCAGTGGTCGGGAAATGAGGATTTTATAATTAAATTTGGTAAGGTTTAACTGTGGTTTCCTGCAGATCAGGCTTTATGTGATACCTATTGAGTGCGTCAAAATGAGTCTATATGAGGGAAAGGGTTAAGCCAGAGACCATACTTAAATATTTTTCACTCAACATCTGAATTTGAGGTTTTCCTCAAGATCTTTTTTTATTAGCATGCTCTTACAGAAAATCTTCTTTCATTCTTGAACATTTGCTATATCTCATGGTACATGGAGATTATTGAGTTGAAGAAAATCTCAATTTTAGTTGTTTCATGAACACAGACCTGGGTAGAATTCCACCAACTATTCCTAGTGCTAGGTAAAACTTACTTAAGGACAGATTTTATTAGTCTTGTTTCTCCAATAAAAATATCCAAATATTTAATTTCTTAACAACTATTGTTAGATATAAAGGTAATAATTCATTTCAGCTGAGTTGTGTACTTGAATAATTCATGAAATAGTATTGGTAGAATGTGTATCTTCTACCTAGTTTAAGTATTTAACCCTTTCCCTCAAAGAGGACACCATGAAAGACCTATGCGACCAGCATAAAACCAGATCAGCCTGCGAGTAACTCGCAGGCTGATCAGGTTTTATGCTGTTCGCTGCTCCTCAGTGGTCTGGAAATGAGGATTTTGTGATTAAATTTGGTAAGGTTTAACTGTGGTTTTCTACAGATCAGGCTTTATGTGGTACCTATTGAGTGTGTCAAAATGAGTCTATATGAGGGAAAGGGTTAAGTATTACTTAGTGCTAAGTATTGTTGTTGGAATTCAAACTTGGTCCATTATAATGTTATATTTTGGGTCCAGACTTAGATACCACATTGTATTGGACTGCATTGTAACTATATAAAAAATAGAAATCAAGGGTCAATAGTTTGAACCATGTTATATTATTGGCATGTGGATGAATAAAATATCCAGTTACTTCTGTATTTTGTACTGAGGAAATAATACTAGTATACTGTCCTTTTACTGATTTCCAGCTTGGTGAATTCTCTACTCAGTAAAGATGGTAAGGCAGATTTAACACATGGAGAAGCCATTACTGATGGTAAGTTTTTTTCTCTTCATTTTTCCTTTTTTTTTTGTCAGTTCTTTTTTCTTTCATTTAAACCTTAACAACTAAGATATACCATTTTATACTACCTGGTATGTTAGACCTGTGTAAAGCCAGGTCAGACTAAAGTCATTTTCATTTAAATTGTAATTTCTTCTTTTTTAAGTTCTAGTGATATAAGGAGAAGTAAAAAATGCAAAACTTGACCAGCCAGTGAGTTACTTCGACTATGAAACTGTTTCATCGTTGTAATTTGAGAGGCTAGTGCTTATATATATTTTTATTCATTTATCCTAGTTTTGCTCTCAACCCCTTGAATTGGAATTTTTGCTTTCAACATTGACATTTGTGAATTTTTATTTCTATGATTGCATGTGAAATATATAAATCTTAACAAAAAGATTTTACAAGATCCTCTGTATCTTATATGGAACTCTCGGCATATAAACCTACAGTAAATAAACATATTGGATGGAATTATTGTATGTCTATACCAGGTATCGACATCTCTACTTGGAGTGTAAAAGCAGGAGATGAGAGTATTACCTTCAGCGTGTGGGACTTCGCTGGCCAGACTGTGTACTACAACACTCACCAGGTGAGTTGGATAGATGTGAGGGGCAGCTGTGATGGAGTGACTCTGTGTCTAAACATTAGTATATAAGTTGTATTTTGTATTTCATTTCTCAGTAAAGTTGTATTTTGTATTTCATTTCTCAGTATAGTGGTTACTTTAACCACAGTTCAGTAATCACTACTATTTAGTAAATCATGGGCTGTTAAAAAAATATAGATTAATAAATTGCCCTTCTTAAATTATTAATTTTTATTCTTTTTTATTGGTAAATAGACATTCTTATATGTCATTTTTTTTAGAAAAATATCCTCAATTTTATTCATTTGCTTAGAATACATTCTTATTTTATCAATTTGGAAGAAAGGCATTCTAATGATATGTTTTATGTGCTAGTTTTTCCTCTCCAACCGTGCGGTGTATTTACTGGCGTGGAACGTGCGACTGGGTTATGAACATGCCGGACTAGACTTCTGGCTTAGCTCTATCTCGGTCCAGGCACCAAAGGCTCCGATATTTGTGGTGGGCACACATGTGGATCAGGTAAGTGTAACTTGGTGGTTGTACAAGAGGTCAGAGTCTCTGTACCAATGTTTGAAGGATATGGGTTCAATCCTTGTTGTTCTTTACTGATTGGTTTGGTGTCATCATAATACCACCAGGTGTGGTGTGATGTTGCTTATCTATGACATGACATTGCAGTGATGCAGCATCATGTCTTTCTGATTCCCAAAATGAATAACTTTGTACTATCCTTCTCTTAACTGTAGATGTAGAAAAAGAGGAAATATCTATTGAAACATTAAACAGCATCTCCTCTGAAATTGCTGGACAGAACTTGATTAAACTTGGCAGGGATGATCCTTGGGTGAACCTTCACAATTGTTGCTAAAATAAATCTGATTCATGTAGAACTCTGGTTGCAATGGAAATGGAAGGAAATGAATTATGAAAACTTTAACAATCATACCCTTTAAAACTACTGGCTAGATTTCATGTTTTAGTACAGATGTTCCCTGGGTAACCCAATACTCAGGTGAGCAATTTAGGGCCTCTATGGCCCTCTTGTTTTTTTTGGGGTTTTTTTGGGTTTTTTTTTTGCACTTGAAGTTTACTTTTTATGAAAGCTTCATCTTTTTTATTGTAAACTTACAAATTTATTTGATACATTTTTAATGTTTGATATCATGGTATTTGAGAAGTTTAAACTATCAACAGGTATTACCATTCCTCTTCTATTTCTTTGGTTTTACTGTATATCTGACCTGTATGTCATTATTCCTTCAAAACCAGGTATCCAAGTTTGAGGTGCCTATGAATGAAATGCGAGCAAGGTACAAACAGATTGCCGGCTTCCACTGTGTCAGCTCCTACACGGGCCAGGTTAGTTTATCAAACATTTTGATACATCCTTGCAACTGTAGTACAGGATTATATCAAGAGCTGACTGTGAAACTGTCATAAGAACTTGTTTACTAATTGACCTAAAAAGGAAAGAATTCAAATTAAAACATGTTCAGTCTATAATTTGTTTATAGTTCAATGTGGCTTTTCTGTGGTGTAAAATTGCATGACTGGGCAGTTAAGAGTTGAAATTAGATTACAGTCAAATTCAGAAAGTTTGTCAATGATTGTCAGAATGTATGTTGTTGATACAGGGTATCAAGGCCCTGCAGGATGATCTGTTTGATGTGACACTGCAGCAGCAGTACATGGGGGAACAGATCCCAGAGGTGTGGTTAACCTTCGAAAACAACGTCATCAGGTACCGTACCAATCATATCCACACTGTCCATAGTTTACCTATTTTCACTCAAGTTCTTAAGGGGGCTACCATGGCCAAGAGGGTAAAGTCACTGACTTTAACACTCACTCAGCCCCTCACCACAAGGGTTCAAATCCCGGCAGGGTCATTCGGATTTTCATGTAAGGAAACCTTCCAGCTGGCTTGCGGTAGGTTGGTGGTTCTACCAGGATGCCTCCGTACATTCTGGGTCTTCCTCCACCTGTAATTAGCTGGACGTCGCTATATGACTGAAATACTGTTGAAGTGATGGTTAACTCAAATAGTCAGGTCAAGTTCTTTATATACTCCAGTACTTGTATGGGAGTTCATACAAAATCTTGGGTCCATTTCATTGTATTATGTTTTTTATTTTAATCTATAGATTTACTCCTTCTACACAAAGTGAGGTGGATCTATTTAGCTACCAGGCACATTGCCAAACTGCCTACATCCCATACCATTTTTACTAAAGTTTTGCTATATTCTGCCAGTGTCAAGGCTGTTTAACGGTGTCATTCAACCACTTTCAGTGATAGCTCTAGTTGTTCCAAGAATCTCATGCTAAACTGCAATATCTTGAGTGCAGCTAATAGTGTACCAGTTCTTCAGTGTTATGAAGAGTAGTTTGGGAGGACATGTATGCTTGTACAGAGACTAGGTAATTAAAGATAGAAAAAAAAATGTTATTGATATTGGAGACTGTAGCAAGAACAAGAAAGATGAGTGTTTGTTAGGGTATTATTGACTTTAAATGAAATCTATTTATACAGGTAGTATGTCTTCTTTTTTTTTCTCCTATTTTCATTTGTATTATATTAGGCAGCTGGAAATATTAATGAAACTAGTTTCAAATGTCATTTATTTTATTTTATTTTTTTTTATTCAGTGCCCGAGGCTCCAATAATGTTATCGAATACAGTCAACTGGAGAAAATGGCGTCTGTGTCTGGGATATTTGAGAAGACTGAGGTATATTTTAGGTGTCTTTATCTTTAATTGCATGTATCTCTATTGTTATTTGCATTGTAAATAGATTTATTTGTTTTATTTTGTTAAGTTATTTTCATTGTGATTTTCTGTGTCTTTTGATTGAATTAATTTCAGACTATAACCATTTCACTTTTTGTGAAAATTTTCATGCTTTTCAAATCATAGCAAATTACGATCCCTTTACTTATACTTTGAAGTTCAATGAATGGTCCTTGCATTTTTTTTAGTCCTTTGAATAGCAAAAACAGCTTTTGTTTAAAATGTGAATTTATATCTTTGAAATAGATGGGTAAAAACAATGTTTCAAAACTTATAATGCTCCCTCTCAGTGGTTCCTGGGTGTACCAGTTCTTTGTGTCTTGGGAGGTCTTAAAACAAACCTTTGCCCCAAGTGTTGACTTACGACCTTGGTTTTGACCTCTCTTGATGCAGGTGTACCAAGCTGTTCAGTTTCTGCATGAGTTGGGGAGTCTGCAACACTTTACAACAGAGTGTTGAAGTCAAAGGTCGTGATCAGTCCACAGTGGATCGTTGATGTCATGGCATGCATTGTTTCTGTGAAGAACTCTCCCATTCAGGTATGCAGATGTTGGAGTTATCCCAACCTACATGTCATGTAGCATCTTAGAACTAAATATACATTTGATCATATTGCCATCTATACCATTACTTGAGCATTTCATTTTCTCCATTGGTTCTTGGATTGTTGCAATGTTCCTGTACATAAATATCAACATATAGTAAGTTTCACATTACATAATTCATGAGTTCTACAAATTGATTTACATATTCTCAAATACACTTCATACATGTACATCCTTGTCTCATTTGCCAAGTGGTTAGAGAATTGGGTCCTGGGTTCAATCCCTGGCTGTAACTTAATACCAAAGTTGTGGAATATATTACTGGTATAATGAGGGCTCACTGTGAATTTGTTCCATCTCCTTCTATATCTATATGCACTTAGAATATTATTGCAGTCAGCCCTTGATGTCTCACTTTTGCTTGCTACTCAGGATATTTTGACAAGGATGTTTGGTGTGAAATGGCAGTGAGGCAGTGATATAACTGTTTTGTGTATAAAAAAAATGTCAAAATGACTGTAATACTGTCAGTGAGTGTGTGTGTGTGGTGGGGGGGGATTAAACCTAAAAACACAAACAGATATACAGAGATATATTAGGTTAGATACTTAGATCATTGATAATAAAGATTTTCTTCATGAGATACATTGAGATGTTAATCCCCCCAGGATGGAAGACTGTATCACAAGGACATTGAGACAGTATGGAGGGACTACCCAGCGGAGCTGCACAACTGGTTACTGAAGTTGACCGAGGAGTATGACCTAACGTTCCCTCTGGAGAACCAGCCAGTCAATCTGGTGCCCTGCTTACTGCCAGAGAAACAACCAGAGGATGTAAGTCACCTTTGACATCATCATGATTCTTTCAATAAACCACCTCTGATATAATAAAGTGACATGTTGAAACTACTTTCAGTCCCATGTAGACATTCTCAGAAACTGAAAACAGTCCATAAGACTTCCTTTGCATTGTTCAAAGTCACTCTCATAGTTGATCCCCATGTTTGTAAGCAATACTGTTTCAGAAATGGCTATTACATCATGAATAGTGTATAGATTTATGAATTGATGAATATTGATTTACAATTTTTTAATGTTATTTGAAATAATGAGTATGGATTTTTCTTTGCTATGCAGATTATGGAATCTTAGCATCAATATTGTTTGAGCAAACAGAGGAGACCCAGATCAGACAGATCCTTGATGGAGCTGTCTGATTTGGGTCTGCTGTGATTTTTACCAAGGTATCAAATGCATCTGAATATGGTAATGGATTATTGATGCAAGTTTGCACATACAAACATTTCTTTGGGTAGTTTTTTGAAGTAAGATACCATAGTACAGTCTATTCACGATGGAACGAAATGCGATGGAGCGAAATGACGGTGTAATGCGAAGTAATTGCCAGGTCCCGGCAATATTTGTTCTTTATTCAATGTAAAAAAGATGCGATGGAATGAATAGGATGGAACGAAAGATGCACTGGAGCGAAGTATGTATGTGGTATGATTTGCTAATTAACAACTGATTAATGACGCGTTCGAACGAAGTGTCGGTCAGTTTTCACATCTACCCGAGTAACACCTGTTGCTTACACGCGTCCGCCATTATATTGTCTGTAATCAGCCTATTAGCACGCCATCTGTGACGTTGATTGTTGCAAACTGACACAAAGCTTACAAGCGAGTTTGTTTGTTTGTTACAAAGATTAATCAAATAATGAAACAACATCACACTAAACATATTACGACACTAAATCTTTGCGACAGTACATGGTTTTCGGCAATACATACTAAAACACGACATAAACAAACGAGTGAGCACATACACAAAGGGATTCTCAATTGTCAATATGAAAGATGCGATGGAACGAAATACGTGATGGAACGAAATAAATGCGTTTCCCGGGGCTACTTCGTACCATCGCGAATGGACTGTATTAGTTTTTTTACAGGCTAAATATCACATATTGCTTACATTTTTGGGCTGATGAATGCATTCAAATGACCATTTTGCATGATGATGAATTCACACATTTTTAAAAAATAGGAAAAGTACTGTCTGAATGATCCTGCTGATTGTTTTCTTAACACTAATGGCATACTTGCATTGTAAAGCACATTGAAGTTAACAATCTTAAAATTAACATTGATCATCCTAGCATTATGACCTTGACCTTTTCCAGCTAATCTGGACAGAATTGGAGAAGGACTCTGAGATTAAAGAGAACAAAATGATCTACAAGTTTGACTACCTGCCAGCTGGACTCTTCAACAGGGGCCAGGTAACTATGGCAACCCTTCCTCCAACAGCAGGCTATTGATTTGTTTCTGAAAGCGTCAATAGCATTATTATCTTATGAACCTTTCAAATGTTGACTGATGTATTTAAATTGAAGTCTATCCAGCAGCTACACAGGAAGAGGTAGTCAGTGGTTGGCCTGGGTTTTCACAAAAGTTCTCCTGGTTTTGTTTGTGACACTGCTTGTGTGTAGTTGACCTAGACCTAGGCAGGGTTTTTATTCCACTGTTAAGCACTGGAAAGCTGCAGTATAAACCTTCCCACTTTTTCTCTCTGAATTAAGAGCTATATCACACACATTGTCTTGTCATGCCTTATCCAGTTGAGTCTGATTTAAAGGAAAAAAATAAAAAAGACTTACATCATCAAATACAGTCGAATGCAGTGGTAAGATGTGTCACCAGACCGGACCAATCCTTCGTTGCAGCCATATTGTCCTGTTCCATTCCACCATGCCTGTCACATTCAATTTCAGATCTGTTTGGAGGTATGAATCAGTATCAGTTTATGTTTGTTCATATTTTTTTTTCAATTGGGCAGACTAACACATGTATGTTGTTCTAGGTACGTTTGCACCAGATTTCTGACAGTGCAAAGATATGGAAGAAAGGTTCCTTCCTCAACAAGAACGGCCATGTTGCTTTGCTCCAACAGTCCAAGTGAGTACCCATAATTCCATGAAGATGTTGCTATGAGGATATTGTTTGATCTGTATTCTGCATAGCCTGACAACAGTCTTCATAATTTTCTTTCCCTCATAGAGTATACTATGAAAAGACCTATGCGAACAGCATAAAACCAGATCAGCCTGCGAGTAACTCGCAGGCTGATCAGGTTTTATGCTGTTCGCTGCTCCTCAGTGGTCTGGAAATGAGGATTTTACAATTGAATTTGGTAAGGTTTGAGTTTGGCTTTCTGCAGATCAGGCTTTATGTGGTACCTATTGAGTGCGTCAAAATGAGTCTATATGAGGGAAAGGGTTAATCTTTCTAAAATGCATACTATAAATTCCAACAATATTGACAAGAGTAATCACCACAATTTGGTAACAAGTCCTGGCAGTAAAATGGGATATTAAGCACCTTTAGTGATACCTCTTGTTATTTTCCTTACATCTTATCTATGATTTCATTAACATTATCAAAAACATGTACTTCTACACTTTATATATATATATACAGAGACTCCGAGCTGTTAGTGACAGTGCAGGGCCCCAGACCAGAGAACGTCATCTTCCTCGTACATGAAGTGTTTGAGGGCCTAATAACAGAGTCATTCGGAGGCATCAAATATGACTTCCTGATACCTTGTCCTGATTGCCTCCGCACAGTAAGTTATTGACTTTCAGCGCCATATACATTGCTGCTGTATGTTCATATTTACCTGTACAATGGTAGCGTACTGTAAAGGTTCAAGTATACGCTCTACTTCAACCATCTAAGTTGAGAGGATATAAAAGAATGCTTTTGTCCATTTCAGCAGTTCATCCATAAGTGTATATATTGGTATACTATGAGTTACAGACTCTAGTAACTTTGCCAATTTCTAACAGAGTTATGGCCCTTGGACTTCAAAGATTTCTTAATAATGGATGTTTTACATACTTTTTTTCTTCATGCTGTTTTCGAGTACTAGGATAGTTAACACGCCCAGATTGAAATTTGAACCTCTTCTGCCCATTTTTGACAGAATGTTATAAATACATTGTTTTCTGGAACTATTTAGAGCTGAGCGTCTGAAATACCTTTAAAACATTATTACATTGTATTACTATAATTTATCATTAATTTATTTAGCATGTGAAGGATCCCCACATGTTTGCTGCCTCAACCATTCGCAGAGCATTGGAACTGAAGGCACCTTTCCTGCAGTGTATAAAGCAGTTCCATACCATCTCATGTGTTGACCTCCTGGGTAGGTAACCTTGACTTGTATCACAGGGTCAGCCTCACGACACAGTGTGGTTATCAGAGTGATCTGGTTTTAAACTGGTCACATATAACATTTTAATATCAGCTGCTTTTGTGTGATTATAGTTTAAATGAAGATATAAACATCAGTAAAAAGAAATGTAAGTTAATCATTTTGAGCACATTCTGATAAAAAAAGATGAAATTTGATAGACATTTTTGAGAATAAATTCTATTTTCAAACCTGAAGAACATTATTGGAGGTCCTTCTGGTAGTAGTCATTTAATTAACATTTTTTCTGTTTTCTCTATATAGTGGTATGATAAAAAAATATCAAAATGGCACTAGTATATCTCTTCTGCTATGTGCTGTGCATTATGATGGTTCTTGGAGTGATTACACAGTGCCAAGATAATGTGATTAATATCTCAGTGTGACATGTACACTGAAGCCCACAAATGTAGCCTAACCAAAGGCATGGTAATACCCTGATGATATGATATGATTACAATAAAATGACAGTAACATACTTTTATCTATGCTAGCCTGTATGCCGCCAGACAACCACTCTGACTTCGACCTTCACCTTGTGCAGTCTGTCCGTAATCTTAGGGACTTGAGGAAGGACCTGTCTGCAGGTATGTTAACATTGTTGATTTTTCACCAAACTGGGCATTATATAGGAATCACGTTGTCTTTTTCTTCGAAGTTTTTTTCATGCCTCACATCGATAGATTTAGGGGGAGGGGATGTTGTTTTTGGTCTGTCTGTTTGTCACAAAACTTTCTCCTTGACCATAACAGCCTACACCACCTACAGCCTCCAATCTTAATAGATGCACCTTGATGAGCTCTACCCAGCAGGTTACCTTGACCTTCAAATGACCTTGACTCCCAAGGCCTATGGCCCCCTGCTGGGGCATGGCGTTCATTCGAACATAGTGCTTGTTTGTTGTTGTTTTAGTCACTATAAGTTTAATATCTCCAAAGATTTGGTTCATAATCACATGCATCCTCCCCGGTGGCTGAGTGGTTAGAGCATCCGCCTCAGGAGCAGGAGATCGTTGGTTTGATCCCCAGCCACGACATACCTTAGTCGTAAAAAATGGTACTGTTATAGCTCCTTTGCTTGGTACTCAGCATATAAGGGTAGTTGCAGCAGTGGTTGGCCCAGTGTCAGGATAACTGTGTGACTGGATGTGGTATCATGCCACATGTCTACAGCATGATACAGCAGTGTGGCAACACTATATCTGTTTCAAGTAGACATCATCTCCAAATGACTGAAATACTATCTGTTTGACGTAAAATCCAACAAACAAACAAACATATTCACATTCAGTTATTCCAGCCCTTAAACATGACATTGCTGTGGTTGATGTACTTCATATTACAATGCAATAGCCAGAGTCGTACAAATTAAATCTTTTCAGTGTGAAATATCCCTCTGTTAGGAGCCTCAGCAATGGTTTTTATGAGTCTGTCAAGAAATCACTCTGATTAGAATCTCTTAAAAGCTAGATCTAATCAAGGCGTTGTGCTCTTGATGAAATAATTTCAAATAATTCCTAGGGGCCTCCGTGGCCGAGAGGGTAAAGTTATTGACTGAAATACTCACTCACCCCCTCACCGTCTGGGTTTAAATCCCGGCAGAGTCATTCGGATTTTCATGTGAGGAAGCTTTCCAGCTGGCTTGCAGTAGGTCAGTGGTTCTACCCGGATGCCTCCGTGCATTTGGGGGTCTTCCTCCATCTGTAATTAGCTGGACATCACTATATGACTGAAATACTGTCGAAGCGGTGGTAAACTCAAATAGTCTACTCAAGTCAAATAATTCCTTGTAGTTTTCAATTTCATTGTCTTTTACATTTTCTTGCCACAACTATGCCAATTAATTTCTAGAATTCACTTGTAATCCATAAAACTTATTTTAGAAGTTATTGCAAGAAAGGTATTTGAAATAACAATTTGTAAGAGTAAAGGTTTGTATGCATTGAATACTAACATGCCCTCGCCCTCTCTCGCTATGTTGCTCTAACAGTTACTTGTTACTCAATTTAAACTTGAATATTTTGTAAATGAAGAACTACAAATAATTATTTATAGTTAGACTACATGTATAAGTTTTGTGTAGATAATCTATTTACACGTACATAACAAAATAATTCACTACTTATCTGAAACGCGCCCACTACAATATCAACACACATCCAACCATCCACTCATTCATATATACATACCTTCACCTGTTTTATATATTTACACTGAGCTTATATTGTTAACATACACTTTTAAATATTTGTACATGAATCGTTAGCATAAATTGTTTATACATATTTGGTAATGCCCCCCCCCCCCCCCACTTTACTTTAATGACTCTCTCTCTCTCTCTCTAATTTTTAATGAACGCATGAAATTTATATTTTTTTCCCTCCTAAATTTAAAAGTATAAATTAAAAAAAACCATACATGTAAGTGTATTACTATAACATTATCAGAATAACAATTGTAAATATTGTTCTGCTAGAAATATATGTAGATCTGCTTTCTTTCTCCCAACTGTTTCCGATAATACTTGTTTATTACTACTCACTCAAAACCTTGAACCGGTAAAATTAGTTTGAACTATGTATTTATTGTCATTTCTCCATGCTGTATACCTTGTATACCTGGATGTAATAAAGATATGTTCTGTTCTGTTCTGTTCCATTGAGTTAATTTCCTTCAGATCTCTTCTTCTCATATTGTGCTAAGAATGCCCCTAAGGATAGAACCTCTGTGATTCACCCAGCCACAGTGCGTGATGACCTACAGGCACTCGGATTTAAATGGTAAGTTGCAAGATAATTAATGGGTTTAAGTGGTAAGTTATTAGATAATTATGAGTGGAATGTAAGTTTAAGATTTAATGGTAATGGTGTGAATAGATTAAAGTTACAGTTTAACAGGTTTTAAGTGGTTTGTTACAGATTGATTAAGGTTAGGTTTATGATTCCAAGTGGAAGGTTAAAGTTATGGGTTGAAGTTGAAGGTTAAGGGTTTATGGGTTGAAGTGGTAAGTTTGGGTTTAATCAATTGGTTTAAGTGATAAGGAGTAAATATTAATGGTTTTAGGTGGTGGGTTACAGGTTTATCTCCCTTTCCCTCATAGAGGATACCATGAAAAGACCTATGCGAACAGCATAAAACCAGATCAGCCTGCGAGTAACTCGCAGGCTGATCAGGTTTTATGCTGTTCGCTGCTCCTCAGTGGTCTGGTAATGAGGATTTTACAATTAAATTTGGTAAGGTTTCAGTTTGGCTTTCTGCAGATCAGGCTTTATGTGGTACCTATTGAGTGCGTCAAAATGAGTCTATATGAGGGAAAGGGTTAATAAATGGGTTTGAGTATTAAGTTTGATCAGTGGGTTTAAGTGGTTGATCAGCTTCAGAATTCATCATATTAAGAAGCGGTTGTGAAAGAATTCACGATAGCATTAAGGCACAATATCAAAATATTAAATATAAATTCTTTAAAATATTTGCAAGTGATAGAAAGAAAATTCAAATGACAAAATAGATTGTTTAATTTAAAGTAACTTTGAGGTTTGTTTAATGTTAATGTTCCATCACAGCTGGTACCCAGAGAGCAATAAGTCCTATTCAATAGACGAGATGGCGCGTGCCCTTAACGATGCTTCTGTGTTCATCGCCTTCATGTCTAACGACTACGCAAAGGATGAGGAGTGCGTCAACATGTTCAAGTACGCCAGGTTGACCTTGAAGAAACCCATGGTGGTCATTTCTGTAGGAGAAAACTTCGACTGGAAACATAGCAAGTTGGGGATACTATTGTCAGATGAGGTACAGTGGTAGGGTCTTATCGCAGTAACATGGTAGATACACATGTACAATATCTCTAATTTAACACACTTAATTATATCAACATGAAAATAAACATAACACAGTACAACATTTGATCCCAAATGGTTATTTAATGATTTGTTTAGCTGACTCAAGGGGCATATTTTATTATTTGTTTTACTGAATTAAGATCAGCTTCTAAGTTACTTAGTTCTATACTGTATGAAAGTCTTCAGTAAATTTTAGAAGAGATAACATATAAAAGCCTATTCAGATTGAGGATTCCATTTGGTACTTGGTTAGGCTAGAACTTTGAGACTGGGAATGATTCTAATACACAAATTCATTAGTTATATGAGAGATTTGCTCTCCATTCTGCTTATAATTCCATTGAAATCTGGTACATGAGAAAATTCTCTTGAAAATGTAAACTAGCCATACATTGTACAAAGGACTTAAATCTTTCTCTGCACATGGATAAGTTTTCACTTATTTTGGTCAAATGGGATGTATTTTTTTTCAGGTTCTTTTTTTTTTTCAGAAGATTGTGAGAAAAACCCTTCCTTGTTCAAGTATGATATGTTAATGTGTTTGTAGGTCTTTGTGAACATGATCCAGTCCAAGAGGGGAGTGTACCAGTCCAAGTTTGAGGAGCTGACCAGCACCCTGGCCAGCAAGACCAACAGGACAATTGGGAACAGTGTGATCCCCAGCTGCTTCTTCAGTTACACCTGGGTCAACTCAGCCAGGGCTGTTGCCCTGGGGACAAAGCAAGTTGTTACCATATCAACCAGTTGAATATGCAAGCTCTTTGTAATCAATGTTTGACTTGACTTGTCTATTTAAGTTTAGTGTCGCTTCGAAAGTATTTCAGTCATATAGCGACATCCAGCTAATTACAGGTGGTGGAAGACCCAGAATGCGCAGAGGCATCTGGGTAGAACCACCAACCTACTGCAAGCCAGCTGGAAGGCTTCCTCACATGAAAATCCGAATGACCCTACCGGGATTCGAACCCACACGGTGAGGGACTGAGTGGGTGTTAAAGTCAGTGACTTTACCCTCTCAGCCATGGAGGCCCCATTATTGTTTGAAACAAGTGAAAAATAGCTGTTATGCGCTAATATTGTATTATAAACAAGTTTGAGTGAATGGCATTGTTATTTGCTGATTTGTCAAATCAAATGAGTGAGTTTATATTAGTACATAGTACTAGTCATTAAAATTAAAACTGGTTTATCACCTTCCTTTGACTCTCAGTATGTAAAGTCAGTTAAGGACCCAGTGGCAGGATAATGTGACTGGGTGTTGTACCATGCCACCTGTCTTTGGCATCATGTCACAGTGAAACAGTACTGTGTGTCCCATGTGGACAAAGGCTATAAATTACTGAAATACTGTTGTTGGGATGTTAAACCCAAGCCAGCAATCCAGTCAATGTATGTTCTTTATTACAGGAAGATCCCTGGAGCAACAGGACACGGTGACCCTCGTGAGATAAAGGAGCACCTTGAGAAGAATGGGGTCAAATGTTGGATAGATGTCGAGCGAGTTGGACAGGTAGGTCCAGTTACTTTTTGTTTCCCTGTTGTAAACAGAGGTGATACATACGGATCACTTCTCCCTCATCTGTCTGTTCATCTGTCTGTCTGTCACACATTTTCTGTCATGCTTCTTTCAGCAGGTGACACTTGTATTCCAAGGAACACTTCTTGTCCATTTATCCTCTGCAAAGGGTATTTCAAATTGAACCTATAATGGCAAAGATCTTCCTTTTCTTAAAAAGTCATGTTTAATTTGCATAAAAGAAGTGCCTGTGTATTTGAAAAAAGTGAAGAATTTTGTCACAATAAGACTAATACTTTAATTACAGGAAAGCATCTAAACATTTCAAGTGATTAAGATACATGTATATTGATTTAAGTTATGAATTCAAAGGGTATTAATGTCACATTCATTCCAGAATGGCCTGTTTGATGACATAGCCGAGGGATTGTTGAGTGCCAAGGTTGTGGTAGTGTGTGTCTCGGATGAGTATGCCAGTTCTCCCACGTGTCAGATAGAGTTTCCGCTATGCAGCCAACACTCTCAAACTTCCCATCATCATGGCTGTGGTGGGGACAGGAAGCAGATGGAGGGCCACAGAGGTAAACTGTCACTCATTTTTATACCACAACTTCACAAATGAAGTAGGGGCTATATTGAAATCATGTGAGTTGCCTGGTTCCCATGGCATTCTGTCCCATCCAGCTTTACTTAAGTTCAATATTGTCGAGTCAAGGCAGTGTATGAAGGTACCATCAGCCATTTTCCTGATAAATAAATGGTTTTTGTTAACATAAATTACAAAAAATCATTATGTGGTTACTTATTTCTTGTTATTCTCCAACCATGAATATACAATTCAACAACTCTATATCTACTGGTAAACATATATGATTATATCCCCGCTAAACATAATCTCACTCGTTGCTTCCCATCACATCCTTTTTCTGTCCCAACACTCACATGAAGACAATGTGGAATAAGTGGGTTTTAATAACCTTTAATGATAGTCTAGTTTTAAATGTATACCCAACAAGCAAAATTTGTGCCATCCATCAATCTTTCCATTTATATGTACATGTAATTCCATCTTTAGTTAACAATTTGATGGATTTCAAGAAAATTTACATAAATGCAGTTCACCATATAGAGATGGCAAAAAGGAAGATGTTTTGAAAGGGAGATAATTAGACTAAACTTAATCTTTGAAACATAATGTTTATCATAAATCAATCTTTTAAGTGCATTTCTTCATACATGGTTTCTTTTCCTGTAACAGTCTCCTGTGTTTTTCCTCCACCTGTAATTAGCTGGACATCATATATGACCAAAATACTTTCACAGTGAAGGTAAACTCCAAAACAACTTGCTTTTCAGGTAGGTGTGTTGTCCCTGTCTTACCCAGTGGTCAGTTTCCAGGAGAAAAGTGAGACAGCCTACACCACTCTGCTGTCCATGGTCAAGGAGAGACTCGCGTCCAGCACAAAGGAAAGTGACAAGACCAAGAAGGACAGACAGAACGAGGAACATAAAAATCTCTCTTTTCAGGTAAGGACACCTACCATAGAAAACTGTATTAACATTAAGAAATGCCCAGTTATGGTACAAATGCCAAAACAGCAAACTTCTCATAAAAGGAACTTTAATAAAGTGAACAGTATGATTGATGGAACTTTTCATATCCCTCATTTTCATCCTAGACATGGCTTCTAGGTCAGCATTATGATGACTCTTCATAAGTTACAAAGCTATGTTAATATTGTATCTAGATTTGGATATAAGGACAGTAGTATAATGAATTTTTACTGTAAAACACCTGCTTTCAGGAACTGTATGAGCTGGCTCAAAGAAAACTGTTGAGACAGCTTTGTTTCTACGCTGAGCATCAAGACATAGATGTCTTCCCGAGGTTATTTGTGGTGGATTTCCTGAAACCAAAGGATGGTGCAGCAGAAAGTAAGTATCCAAAGCTTTAAGTCAACCATATCTAAAATAAGGCTTTTAAATGTTTTTTGTTTTTTTACACTTTGGATTCACATAGTGAAGTGAGGACTATACAGGCATCCTGCACCTTGTGTTGTGCCATGCCCCTTCTTACAAGAGTCCAATATCTTTTTAAATTGTTGAGTCAACGCACTGTAGGTATCAACCACCTTTTGTTATTGTGTGCTCTGGTTATATCTCCCAAACTTTTGTATAGTGGGGACATTGCTTTTAGTCAAATTGTCTCCCCATTCATCTGTCTGAAACAAAGTTTGACCATCCTTTATCTTCTGAAACACTGCTGGGGTACACAAACTGTATGTATTGTGGACCATAGGGAGACCATATGCAGATGTAAAGTTTTAATCTTGTCAAGTTAGGATCACACTGAGAGGTCAAAGTTCACAGTAGTGATATATCAGGTCTGCTCTATATTTCCTGAACCTCCTGTCAGCTTTTGATTAAACTTCAAATAACTTACAACTGAAAAACCTTAGTGAGACAATATGTAAAGGGAAAGTTTCTGTCATGTTACTTCATGATTAAGTTTATACAAAAGTATCCAAGATGACTTGTTGCTGTTTGGTGACATCTCTCATTGACTAATTGTTATGAGGGTAAACCAGCTATATACAGTACATATGCTTTCTAATGTTATAACAAAATAATTGCACATATTACAGAGGAAGATTTGATCAAGGAGTCTGATTCAGATGACTCAAAACCTGCCCCAGAAGATCGGCCTGTATCAAGAATGGACACAATGCACCATGGACTAAGCAAGAAGGTGTCAGAATTGAAGTCTGCCTTCCGTGTGCAGAAGTTTTGTGTACACATGCTGTGTGAACATGATGAGGTGAGTTCATGTACAGTCCAGATCCCATTATAACACAGTTTAATGGGATTCAGATCATTGTCTCATTGTTTCTCATTTTGTCCAGTGATACATAATATTTTGTTTACCCTAGCATAAGGAGTATATGTATAGGAATAGTGACATGTCATGTCCTATTTTACAAAATGTCTTATTCATATAATTAAACCAAGGTATTGTATGGGGCTATTCATCACATTCATTAATAGTTCTAGTTAATTAACTATATATTTTTGCTGTATAATAAGATAACTTCTGACACCTGCATATAATCTTTGTGTTTAGTGAACGATAGGAGTCACTAGTATGTTGACATAAACATTATGAAATAAAAGTATATAATTTTATAAATCTTAATATATTTGCTTTATTCTGAATGCTTTGATTCAGGGCTGGCACAGTGTCACAGAGCCGTTCACCCTGCCCCATGACTTTGGTGAAAAAATGCTGGAGAAGTTCTCTCCCTTTGTGGCTCGTATAACAGCAGTGATGAAGTACAACAAGCACTTCACATTCAACTGTCAGCAGTCAGAGTTGGGGGAGGATTATCTGACCTGGCTGGAGGAGGTATGTAACTAGGGGGCGTGTCTAAGTGCTTGACAACAAGCAGGTGTATCTGAGTGCCTGACAACCAGGGGAGTGCCTGCTTGCCTAACCATGTCCGTATCTGGCACAGTCTTTAGGTTAACATTTTTTAAAAGTGAGCACAAAAATGAATCATCTTTTTTATGGGTCATAAAATGAGTGCTTTGATAAAATGGTTGGCAGAAATTGGTAAAACTTAACATTGAAGGGTCAAGGATGTTCAAATATTGAGAAAAAAAGGTCACTTGTGAAAAATGTCATTCCATTACCCCTTGTGAAGTAAAATGTGATCTCACAATATACTAAGCAAAGATATCCTTTCAATGTTTTTTGTTGTTTTTTTCTTCAGAATCCACAAGCTACTATGTCAGATTATCAGCAGATCTATCATGAGTTCCGAAAACTTGTCCTAGATCTTGACACTGAGAAGCAGTTTGGGAACCTGTCAAGGTGAGTTTTAACTTTCTCTTTGCACATCATGAATTATTTTATAATAATGAAATCCATACTACATGTAATACGTTTTCTTGGGTTTACTTTAGTCTGTCTATCTGTCTCTAACATATTGTGAGCTCTGTTTCATATTTAACCCGTTGAATATGTCTCCTCACTCATTAGGGCAACATACAGGTTTGTCTACCATTAATCTGTCTGTCTATCTGCCTCAGTTTGCCCTCTTCAGAATCCCTTGCTGGATTTTGATAAAACTTCCCAGAAGTAATCAGAATGAAGCCTAGTTGTGCATATTGTCATTACATTACACTCAAGGGAATTTTGTAAGAATTATGACCCTTTAATATATGTACATATAATATGCACATTTGGATTATTGTCCAACACTGCTGATTGGAACACATTATAATTACAAAATTACAATTAAATATTTTTTTATGGTTTGAACTATTGAATTAGCCTTTATGTTGTCAGGGAATGTGTTTGATGCGTTCATCATGGTCTGTTATCTCGTTGGCAGATGCCGGTTACCAAATGGCAAAACAATTTGGTTGTGCAAGAGGCACCAGAGTTCAATGAAAGTGACAGTTCTCAGCACAGAGGCAGTCTCCAATCGGGAGAGCAATACGGTGAGGGCAGGGGACCTGAACATGGTAGCTGGACTGAGGGAGGCAGACCACACCCTGTATATGAAGAAATTCACCTCGTCCAAAACTGCCAAAAGGAAGAGAGGTATGGTCTCTACAGAAGTTTCTTTAATTATACTTCAGTTTGGGAATGTCCCGCAGTCAATAGCATGAGGAAAATGTCAAGAGTACAGTAACTTATAAAAAATTATGCATCTTGTTAGAAAGTAATTTTTGCTTATTTTAAGTTTTAGCTTTTTTTCTCTTCAAAATTGGGCAGATTTTGAAATTTGGAGGCTAGTAAATTGAATTTAGATTGTTTATACTTGTTAACTGTTTTGCATTTCCACTTTTTATTTTACATAGTGTTGGTTATCCTATGTTTATCTATTAATATCTGTCCAAAGAGATTTCTTAGCCTTAATGACTTTAAATGTTTTCAATGATAGTGATGATTACTGTAACCTTAAGTAAATACCAAAAAATGATTGAAATATTAACTACAATTAAACCTGTGAGCAAAGACCACTTTAGGGATACTGAATAGTGACTTTTACCAGGAGGTAACTGTGTTTTTACATTCTGTATAAATTTTGTGCTGAGAATCAAGCCAGTGGCCTTGTACATGTTGTTAAGTTACACATATTTCCAGATCCAAACATGGAAGAGAACCAACCCCAGCAGGACATGTATTCCAACTTTGAGCTACTCCCTGACAAAAAAGTTCCTAAACCAGCTGCACTGACAAAGAAATCTAGTGAAAACAAGAAGCCATCAGATGCAGATCAAACAAAACCCAAAGAGGAGAAACAAGAACCTGAAAAAGACAAGGACACCAAGGCCACTGAGGATGAGGCAGAGATGGATAAACCTGAGTATCAAAGGAATGAAAAAGTTACTAATCTGTTAGAACTAGAAAAGAGCACTGAAGATAAGAAACCTGAAGAAAAGAAGGTAGATGATCCAGGAAAGAATAATGAAGCCAGCAGAAGAACAGTTTCAAAAGCAATGAAGACTCCAGAGAAGCAGTCCTCCTCTTTCAAAGAAAAGAAAGGGGTAGATGATACTAAGGCAGAGCAGAAAGCTTCAACTAGCAAGGTTGATGATACACCTGCTTTAGGTATGTCCAAGTCAAAGACATTCTATGGTGGGCAGGTCAGTAAGAAATCAACATCCAAGAAGCCAACAAGACCATCCTCAGCACAAGTGCCGGCTGAGAAACCAAAGAGTAAGGCTTGTTCCATTTCATAGAGACGACATAGATGCATTTATGTTAAATGTTGATTGAATAGTACTGAAACCTTTGTTAGCTGACCCACAGAGAATATTGTTTTTGTGTATCAAAGTACATTAGATTTTTCAGTTTTTCAGTATATGATGTATTTGTAACTTAAAGCTTGAACATGAACTAAGTTATTAACACAAAATTGTTTATTATATTTGGTTTTAAATCATCGGATTAAAGAAAACCAAGGAAAAAAACAATTTTGCACTGGTTGAGATGATAAATAATTCACATGAGTCTTGTGATGGAGGCATTCAGAAGTTTAAAATATTATAAACATGTAGTAAATATATAACAGCTATTTGACATCATAGAGAGAAAGTATTTGTTCAGAATATTTCTTTACAATTGTTGTATGACAATATGGATTTTAATGGCTTCACCCTTGTTGGGAGAGTGGGGTCCACTTGTCTGCTTTCTGATTCTGGTAAATGTAGATTTTTCTCAACCATTCGGGTCACGGTGTTTACTGTGTATCATGATCAAATTAGATAACCAGCCAGAAAGAATTTCTTTACAAAGTTGGATAACTAATCGGAAAATCCCAGTCACTTCAATGTTACTTTTTTTGACAAGTAGGAGTCTATAGTCAGAACTCTTGTGTTTTTTTCCCTCACATTTGAAACTCATCTAAGAAAACATATTTGATCTACTTTAATTTTGCATATTAAAAATAAATCTAACTGTACTGACACATTTAACATCCTCATCTTTTTTAAAAAGTAAGTATGGTAACTTTTTTTCTATGCAATGTCCAATAGGTATTGTGTACTTTGTACTTGATTAGATAGTTCCCTGCACATAATGCAGATCCATTGTCTTTGTTATCTAAGCCTAGGTAACTGTATCATATTTGACAGGGGATCAGTTAAAGATTTGGGGTCCATGGTTTGAACCATGATATATTGATTGGAATTTGTGTTAAGAGTTGACACAGAGTAGTGGACCTGCACTGTATATACATTGCTGATATTAGCACATATTTGCAAGGGTACTCTTTCATCTTGGATATTGTTTTTCAGTTCCTTTATAGCTAAAACAAATATCAGTTGTTTTACCGATTTTAGAAACCCATTTCTTAATATATTTATTATGAAGTCAGTTTCTGTAAACATTTTTATGTAGTTGTATATTTGACAGTATGTTAATTTATATCTTAATTAATAATTTTAATAATTAAAAATATTCTGTAATATATAATCACATTTGTATAATTGATGTATCTATTTATAGAATTATCACGATTATCTTCCTCATGAAATTTAGGGACCACTTAGTAGTTTTGAATGTCATGGATATATATAACTTGTCAAAACAGCTTTAGTTTTAGTTGAAATTAATTGAAGTTTTGCAGAAAATTTGGCAGAAAATTATCTATGTGGCCTGCATGCAAAAAATGACCTATTTGATCTACATGCAGAAAGTTACTGATTCAACCTGCTTTATGATCAGCATGTAGAAAATGACCTTTATGGTCAACATGCAGATAAATGACATCTTGTTATACTGAAATTGAACTATGTTACCAGCATATAGAAGATCAACTAAACATATAATGTAGATGAGCTATTTCAAACTATGTCTGACAATCAAAAAGCCAAATCAGACCGACAGTAACTTTCACCCTGAACAAGTTTTAAAGTGATCTCCACTAATGTTTTAGTGAGTTACTCTCAGGCTGATAAAGTTAAATATTTGTTCATGTGGGTTAAGTGATAAAAGGGTAACTGAGATTTAGTTAATGTATTACTTACTGTTACATTCCATGAAGATCTAAGATTGTTACTCTATGCTCGGCTGAATAAGCCTCAGCCAGCTAAATCATATACATGGCATTTTAAATGCCACTTGTCAATGTGTTTTAAGGGCACTTGTGATTGTTAAATACATTGTTTTTCACGCCCCATACCACCTAGCAACTGTTGGGGTCATGACCTTGATTAAAGACAAACTGCCTTAAATTCATCCATGAGCGACAGCCAGGCACATATTCAGGTATTGGCATGTATGCCATTGCCTTGAAATAATAAACAACTTTGTAATATGAAAATGATTTACAAAATACCACTGAAATATCTTTGCTTCATAACTTCTTTTGGGATGTCCAGATCTTTGCTCTTACCCAGGTATACATGTAGTAGTAGCACTGCTCATATTCTTCCAGGTATGCCAGCAAGGATGGCATTTTCACATGTTCATGGTGAAACTGATTAACATATCTGTTGCTGTTTACATCCTGAAAGTTCACCAGAACCACATATCATGGATCTGTTATATGTGTCTTTGATGTATGTTAGCCTTTTTAGTCTATATTATTTTTAAATTCAAAATTACACTGGAAGGAACTTTCAGTATGCTTAAATTAAACTAGTCTTTATATGTGTAAACTATCCGTCCAGTTTTTTTTTATGGCATGTTGATCTGTGATGATTCTTGCACAATCTAAGGTGATGTCAGCTCTTGATAGATACGCTGACATATTTAACGTGAATATGCAATAACTAAAGTTGTTATTTCCATTCCATAGTTACTGTTATTGTTGGTTTTAAAAGCTCACAATAGCTTATTCCGACAGTACACACACACACACACACACACACAGATCATAAATATTTTGTAAATGCATTTATACATTTTTAATGTAAAGTCTGACAAATTATGTATTATTTGACTTTTTGATGATGTTTTTCCCAGTCTTTGTTGTATATACATACATGTATTTACACCGAGTTTTACAGCTCATATTAATTTTCTATATTTCCTTGGATAAAAATGGAAATGTGTCAGATATTTTTAGCTCTTATAATGCTGTGGACACTTGTGACTACTTTTGCAATAAGTTTTCAGTTTTCAGCAAGCACCCCCATAAAAAACTTATGTAACAGTCCAAACTGAAGACATGGCAAGTCCAATTAAGAAATCAAGCATTTTAAGGGTTAAGCAATATGTACTTCTTGTATTGAATGAAGTGATCCAAGAAATTCCTCTTGATGCAGAACCATTTATGCATTCAAAACATTTGGCTGTGTCAAACCTTATCATGTGCACTTCAATTTCAACGAGCTATTTTAAACAAACATCTTTGACAAATCCTCAGGGTGTGCTCATTACTGATCTTTTAAATAATTTGATTGGAACGTAGAAATTTTGATTTACATCATGTTATTTTGGTGTATTTCAGAGTGTTCTGATAGGTGCTGTTCTCTGTTAGACAATCCTGTGTTATCATCTGTGAAATGTCTCTACAATATACAAGACCTTGTGTTTGTCATGTGTTATTGTAATAATTACCATACTTAGCCCTTTACCTCATATTGACTGACATTTAACCCTTTCCCTCATATAGACTCATTTTGACGCACTCAATAGGTACCACATAAAGCCTGATCTGCAGAAAGCCAAACTCAAACCTTACCAAATTTAATTATAAAAACCTCATTTCCAGACCACTGAGGAGCAGCGAACAGCATAAAACCTGATCAGGTTTATGCTGTTTGCATAGGTCTTTTCATGGTGTCCTCTATGAGGGAAAGGGTTAAGGCATTGGCAATCAGAGCAGACCCAGATCAGACAGCTCCTTGATGGAACTGTCTGATCAAGGTCTCCTGTGTTTGCTCATACAATATTGTAGCTCAGATACTACAGCCTTCACAGCAAAGAAAAATCCATTGTTACCTAAAATTCATTGGATTGATATTCACCATGTTATGAATGAAAAATTTGTGAAGCATAGGGTTAACCATGATATAAATCTAAATTATTTATATACAGTACATTGTGTTAGTTCCAAGAGCGATTATCTTTGTGCCTAATTCCAGGAAAGTTTCAAGACGCAGTGAGAAGAAACGGTCAAAAAAAGAGAAGTTTTCTATATTTTACCCCATCAGTTCTTGATTTTTATCACAAATATGCTGTAATGATTAACCATGTTTGTGTTTTCAGGAAGATATTATTTTGTAATAACATTTGATTTGTGATATAGTTTATTTTTTCGTGTATTTTTTAACAATTTATACAACTCTTTTTTTTTGTTGTTAATTAACTTGATTTTCTTGTGGTAAAATAAACATGGAATTAGTAAAACATCTATTTTTGTCAAATTTACCCACCCTTTTTATGCCATTTGATACAAAATGAATCCCCAGCTTGCCTTACACAAAAAGTCTGAAAGATTTACCTCATTTCAAATTGAAATCTTTAACACTTTGAGAAAAAAATACAAACAGCAACATGTAAGAAAAATCATGAACAAGAAATGCAGATACAGGATGCCTAGCTCTTCTTCATTAAATTTTCACACAGTCTGGGCCAATAACTCTATAATAACTTAAGTTTCAACACGAAACCCCATGCTGGTGAACATTCCTGTAAAGTTTTATGTCTCAGACTCACATAGTTTTTAGATATGCCAATAAATCTGTATGCTTTATCCTACACCCCCTTTTCAAAGTGGGGGCATAAAAAGCAGTTTTAAACCTTCAAAGTCCATTCAGTAGAGGAAAATCTGTAATTTAGGAATCGTATAGAAATTTAACACAGGAACATCAGTATGCAAAACGGTCCCCACACTGATGTACAAGACCAGATTAAGAGGCATCAAAAGTACTGACCGTGAAACTATGCCATCTTTTTCTGTTCCTGTATGCACTTACAACAGTTTCACATTCCTAAGTTCTCTAGTGCTGTTCATACTGCTATAGGATATATGTATACAAAAATATTTGTCAATTAAAATCCCTAGGCCCTGTGTTCTCATAAGCACTAAATAATCTTAGGTTCAAACCTAATACCATGTTCAAATTCCTTTAGAAACTAATGGGCACAGAGTCTGAGTAATATGAAAATCATACCTAAGTACTGATTTTAGTTGTGTGTGATGTATGAGCATTTAATTCTCTACTTTGAAAA
>CM037788.1:59129094-59179094 GCA_021229015.1 Solen grandis | reverse complement strand
AGCCGATGGTACTCGACGATGAGATTTATTGATGTGTGGCCCTTTTCCAAATTATTCAAATCATGTGGCATTGGAAACAAAATGTTTTGATTTTAAATAGGCTTATATAGAGAGCTATAATCTTCAAATTTATAGTACAGGTACAATTGTGTCCGTGAAATTTAACTTTATATTGGATGGCCTTGATCATGACCTAATGACCTTATTTTGATATTTTAAGCTACGGTCTTTAAATTTGGACCACTGACACAATTTTGTGTGTGGCATTGAACTTTGGCCTTGAAAGACCTTGACCATGACCAAGTGACCTACATTTGTATTTTAAGCTACATCCTTCAAATACTGTTTGACGTGTGGAATTTAAATGATCTTGCTTTATTTCTGTGTGGGTAATGGATTTAGTACGACTAATCTATAATATAGTAACTTGTACAGGTAATCACAGCAATATTTCTTAGGTGAGCGACTTCAATGCTATTCAGTCTTATCTATAACTTGAATAATGATATGTTAGTCTTAACTTATTCATGTGTCTCTGTTTCTAGTTCCTTTATTTTGATTTATCCAATTTTTTAGAGACAGTTTGAAACAGTTCACTAAAATTTTCATTTGATATACCGAAATTTATTAAATAAAAATTATCTAAACATTTTTGGATAGTACAATCATTTTGATTGTGGAACGTTTTTCTCTGTCTGAATTGCTTTTACGCATTTGATTCTAAGAGTCTATGTGGATTATACGGAAATGGGTATATGCCTCAGAAGTAATTTTATAATGTAACGTGTACCGAGCTAACTTTGCTATAGAAACAAATACTTACAGATAATAAATTTTCCTCTGGGCTTCTTGGCCTATTGATTGTTCGCATAAACACATATAAGACAAAAGTTCAAAAGTTTGACTGATTATAAAATGATTTGAAACTGATTTATTTGGCTTCCTGCCTATTAAAACAATTATTAAGTATTCTAACACGACTTGCATCTTTATCTCTATACAGAAAGAAGGAGAAAAATTGTGTGTAAATTCGCAATAACGCACTGGAATCAGCGCTCGCGAAGCGTAATAATATCTATTCCCTTACAATTACCTCCCCCGTATACTGCAGTTATGAATGAACGTAAACATCGTAGTAAAACTGACCTACTTTAAACAATATCGTTCGTCTGCATCGTAAAATGGCTGAATTACCTCACGGTGCTCATTGTGAGTTACGGGGTAGTAATGACACATGGAGAGTTGTTGATAGACAACATGACGATATCGTTCTTAAGTATGTCATTCAATCGCTACATTCCGGAGAAATAAAAAGGGTTTTCAAACACGAATTGTTTGAAAAAAAATACAACCTACAAAGGAAGTCTGAGTTCTTATATCAAGCCATCAGAAGAGGAAAGAAGGCGACTTAGTGAAAGACTAACCTTCAACATACCAGATCAAGCTGGAGATTCTATACGACCAAAAACATCTGCGTCAAATTCTCTTGTAGCACATTCCGGTCACCGTGACATTTCGCGTGACATTACACATGCGTCTCCAGAAACCCCGAATTTTAATCCAGTTGATATCACAATGAACACATCCAATTCAAGAGATGCAAGATCATTCACAATGTTTGCTGGCAATATCACAGGTGGCACAATCAGTGTAAACATATACAACAAGTGAAATAAACACATGTGTTGAACCGTTCCTATTTTGAATTTGTGTTAACACTTTTGCTTTAATGTTGACGTCATCAAAGTGTGTGTAATACGCATTTATAGTTTATCTAGCTGTTACATTTTGAACATCGATTTGTTCATTGGTTAAAAATTAATTTGAAGAGACCAAAAAATATCGTTACAAATAATATATTTAATTTAAAAGAGTGTGCCATTTTTGTTACTTTTTTATTTTTTCTCAGCTACATTATACGGGAGAAGGTAAAACGATCGGCAAACTAGAGGGAAATTGTTCGGTTTAATGTTGCTACGCTTAATAAATGAATCCGAAATGTGTTAGAATCGAAATAATCTGTCTCTACCGGTGCGTTGTTGTTTATTTACACACAGGTTTGTCGTTCAGGTACGAATAATTATATCACTCGGGCTTCGCCCTCGTGATATAATAATTCGCACCTGAACTCCAAACCTGTGTGTAAATAAACAACAACGCACCGGTAGAGACAGATTATTTCTTAAATACAAGAATCAACCAATGATTACAAAACCAGACTTTTATACTCGATTAGAATCAAAACGCTACTCCCTATATCAAAAACCTTGACTTCGAACCAAAAACAAAGGTTTTAAACACTCTTAACCCTAAACTACAAAAACTAGGTTTTTCAGCACTCTCAGTACTGTTAAATAAAAATACGTCTTAATATCTATGGTTCAAAAACCATCTAAACATCTAAAATATATCCTTATATTACTATAAATAAGAGGATGTGGCGACCCAGGACTAGTTCTGGGGTTTCTCCAGCATTGCAATAATTCTGGAGGTTTCCCAACACTTGCCTAAAGACACCACAGTTCCCTATATTCATATACGTTCTACTCTTACGATGACGACACTTCAACGGACGGGAGCAAAAGAACTGAATGTGAATAAAATTCTCGCCTTTTATACTGATCAGGTACGGTGGCGCCCTCTAATTTACCATAGCAATATGCAAGCGCCCAAGAATGTTAATTCATCATATATATTTGTTTAATAAGCGTCTGGTTATATGATCAATTAATACGAAAGAAAATGTATGCTTACAAAGCGATTAATGATTAGAATTAATAGTCATGAAATGGAATTAACTCAGGAATAGGTAAGTATATAAAACCATTGATAAAAATACCTCTTTTGGGCGTTTCTTAAAAGATTTCTCTTATTTGAATCGTCGGCAGCAAACAGATAAACAATTGTCGAAGGGAGGTAACTTTTGTAAGTTTTAGGTAACTACATCTTCGTTACAATAACATCATTATCAACATGATTGTAAAATAAGGAGTGACAATATGTTTGTAAGTCACGCGAAGTCAAGCTTAAATAGGAAAAGAAAATGGACGTGATACTCACATGAAATACACTCAAATATCATACTGACTGAACAAAACATGGTTTGAAATATTATTTATTTAATGACATTGTTAGATAGCTTAGATTCAATATCAACTTTCAGATCAACATTCGCCTTTAAAAAAGTTTTGAATTCGCCACGTACGTTTTTAGGAAAGCCTATTAGGATCTCTAACACAAATATTTTAATTAAGTCGTTATAATCTTAAATAATGGCGATTATACGCTAATAAACTTGGTACAACGCAGAGAAACGCGTAATACTGTCAAAAAGGCATTATAAGGAGAATATAAGGCGTTATATGCGGAGAATAAGAATATTTATTTGAAATTCGTAATGATGCGAAACAAAGGTGAAAAACCGCGAAAAAGGGTGTAAAAACGCTGATTGAATCTTGTCTTAACCCTTTCCCTCATATAGACTAATTTTAACCCTTTCCCTCATGTAGATCGCAGACGCATTTTAACCCTATAAATCATTTTAACCCTTTCCCTCATGTAGACTCATTTGAACCCTTTCCCTCATATAGACTAATTTTAACCCTTTCCCTCATGTAGACTCATTTTAACCCTTTCCCTCATGTAGACTAATTTTAACCCTTTCCCTTATGTAGACTCATTTTAACCCTTTCCCTCATGTAGACTCATTTTAACCCTTTCCCTCATGTAGACTCATTTTAACCCTTTCCCTAATATAGACTCATTTTAACCCTTTCCCTCATATAGACTAATGTTAACCCTTTCCCTCATGTAGACTCATTTTAACCCTTTCCCTCATGTAGACTAATTTTAACCCTTTCCCTCATGTAGACTCATTTTAATCCTTTCCCTCATATAGACTAATTTTAACCCTTTCCCTCATGTAGACTCATTTTAACCCTTTCCCTCATATAAACTCATTTTAACCCTTTCCCTCATGTAGACTAATTTTAAACCTTTCCCTGATGTAGACTAATTTTAACCCTTCCCCTCATGTAGACTCATTTTAACCCTTTCCCTCATATAGACTCATTTTAACCCTTTCCCTGATGTAGACTAATTTTAACCCTTTCCCTCATATAGACCCATTTTAACCCTTTCCCTCATGTAGACTAATTTTAACCCTTTCCCTCATGTAGACTCATTTTAACCCTTTCCCTCATGTAGACTCATTTTAACCCTTTCCCTCATGTAGACTCATTTTAACCCTTTCCCTCATATAGACTCATTTTGACGCACTCATTAGGTACCACATAAAGCCTGATCTGCAGAAAACCACAGTTAAACCTTACCAAATTTAATTACAAAATCCTCATTTCCAGACTACTGAGGAGCAGCGAACAGCATAAAACCTGGTTTTATGCTGTTCGCATAGGTCTTTTCATGGTTTCCTCTATGAGGGAAAGGGTTAAGACGAAACAAAGGCGAAATGACAAAAAAGTCATAATTACGCGAAGTTGAAACTCGTAATAACGTGGCAAAGGCATTATAACGCGAAATAAGGGCGTAAGAACGCGAAGTTTAAACCCATATTCTAACACGACTCGCATCTTTCTCTTTATACAGAAACAAGAAATAGCTTTAAAAAAAAGATATTCGGAGTAGTTAAATAATTGTCAATTGTAACATGTAAATATGACAAAAACTATTAGCAAATATGTTTATAAATACCAAGGTTATGGGAGGTATTGTGAAGACTATATAACAAAACAGAGGGACAATTCATTTTTAATCAAACGAAACCGAAAGTACGGAAGCCCTAATAGGACTCAAGATCTGAGAAAATGTTTAAACACATGTCGACAAAATTAAAGCGATATGACTGAATTCTTTTGGCATTCTCGCCTGATATGTTTCGATTTAATGTAAAAAAACATAGCATTTCACCATCAGTATTCTGCAAAGACTGAAACATTGCACATTTCTAATTCTTTGTCAAAAACTTATTGTAAACCGTTTCTTAAAAACCTTTTTTTGGCAATGCTTAATATTGCAATTTACGTCTAAATGTACTCACAGCCACATATTTTACATAAATTCGAAACATATAAAGGGAGAATACCAAACAAATTTTGCTACATCGCTTTAATTTTGTCGACACCAGGTGTTAGAAAAAGTTAAAACATGTCGACATAATTAAAGCGACATAGCTAAATCTTTTTGGTATAACGTCACATTGCACAAAAAGGTTTTTTAAGAACGGGTTACAATCGGTTTTCGACAAAGAAGAATTAGAAATGTGCAATATTTCAGTCTTTGTAGAATAAAACTATAATGAAATGTTATGTTATTTTTACATTGATTCGAAACATATAAGGCGAGAATACCAAAAGAATTTAGTTATATCACTTTAATTTTATCGACATGTGTTTAAACATTTTCTCAGATCGGAGTCCCTTTAGGCTTCCGTAATCACACCTTTGTTTTGCGTAATTACTAGTTTGAAATTCCGTTATTACGCCTTTGTTTTGCATTATAAAGCCAAAAACGCCTTATATTCTTGTTATAATGCTTTTTTTGGTGTAATTACGCTTTTCTCTGCGTTATAACGAGTTTATCAGCGTAAATGCGCCTTTATTTCGCATTATTACGACTTAAAAATGTTTTTGTCAGTGATCCTAATAGGCTTTCGTACGTTTACCCTTGACCTAATGCATTAAGTAGCTTCAGTGAACCCTTATTTGAGACTATCGTCTGTATCAGCCGCGTGTGTAGCTATTTAAAGAATAAATGTGTTCAAACTCTGTTTATCTTGATTTTCATCCGGATCTTTAGAGGAAAAGCCAGGCTATGATCCTGGAATAAAACCTGTATCTTCTAGTTAATATATAAATATATAATTAAATCAATGAGATTATAGCCTGATGATGTCGCTTACTTAATACTGATTGGTAACATCGATGCAATTCATATTTGCAAATTGTGTGCATTTACAGTTATAAAAATGGTAATTATGGAACGAATAAGCAGACTGTCTGAATAAAATATTTAAAAGGTTTCCATTGATTGCATAATAAGGAATCGTGTCCTTGGATTATGTGGGATGTCCCCCGTCTTGATGTCTTCAATAACTGTACCCTGCCCATTTTATTCTTTCATATCGCATAATCTATTGAGACATGTTTACAAATAATAGAAGGCCGACGAGCGCAGGCGGCTCCTGTTGTCTTGAGAAATGTCTTAATGGTTTTATCCGACTTAGAAGTCAGCCTAAATTTGTGGCAATCATTCGATTTTGTCAATTTTGTGCATGGTAAAATAGAAAACAGAAAGGCGCTCTATTGAATTAAACCACTGATGAATTTAAATTTTCCGAGCTTCTGATTTGTCACAAATTTAGGAAGACTTCTCATAGAATATACCCACATATCCTTAGCGGAATATACGGCATGGGGTACAACTAACCCTCGGGGACAGTTCGGGGTAGCTTTGGTTGAAGTCTAGCTCACGTGGAATGACTAGGACTCGACAGAGGACAAGTAGCCCGGGGGGAAAATGTCAAATATTAGTGGGACCACTACAAAACAATGAACATATACCGGCATCATAATTACAAAACACGTGGCTACCACTGGCATTAGAACCGCAAAAATGCAAATTTCATTGTAATATTGATTATCAAAAATATACATGTACGATTTTTTTCTCCGGTACTGTATATTACAGAGGACAAAAAATCGTAATCAACATTCCAGTGCAGTTCTCGTGCCAGTGGTGGCTGCATATGGCATACATAATTCCGCGAGGTCTGTCTACTATAACAAAAGTGTATTCACTGACTGATATCTTTTTTGCACTGATTGTATGCTGCTTCGTCCTAATGAGGTTTCATCCATTTAACACACACACACACACACACACACACACACACACCACAACAAAACCTGGACATTTCTACTCTCAAACGTGGGCATTCAGGTTCCTGGTAACTTGAAGGAATATTTCTTTCGAAAACTATTTTGTTTGTCCTTCACGAATGAGTTTAATTCATACTTGACCAACATGATTTTCTTTTATTTTTTAACGTAATTGTATTCTAGGGGATGATTTTTATCCCAAACATTATTAATGAAAACTCGAGTGCACATTTATCGTTTTTTGAACAAGTATGTTTTCATTTGTTTCCCTATCCATCAACACGCAAGTTGATTTGTTACAATAAAAGTTTATTTTCAACACAAGAGGGGGCTAAAATAAAACTCGGAGAGAAAGTAAATAATGAATTGATCAATTCAATAATCATCTTTTTTTTTCCAATTTGCAATCAAAATTTTCAACAAATTGTAGCACTATAACACATTTAAATAAATCACACAAGCAACAGCAGATCTATGTATCTATTGGACGAGGTGATCAGCTTGTCTGTCTGCACTGCGTCGGAGAAATCGTCGGAGACCTTTCCTGACATCCTGGATAGCGGCCTCGATCTCAGGGCGGGGTGGTCTCTGTGTAGAGGGGACGGTTAACTCCATGTGGGCCTGTCTTGTGTGGGCTCTCTCTGCCCGGGTCATCTCTAGGTCTTCTTCCATTCTTTCAAACTGAAAACATACATTAATAAATGAATAGAATAAAATAAAAACAAATGTGTAAATGAATAAATAATTAAACAAATAAATTAATGAATACAAAAAATGATAAATAAGTAAAATAGATGCATAAAAAAATGAATATATAAAACTTGTCCACAAATAAATGCTACATATGCGATGGAACGTTTTAATAAAACCGAATATGAAATTAATCTTGAGTTCAGATTTAATAAAGTTTGATTTATAAGAACACTTTGTGAAATGCGCGGACAAGATGTATTAGTTTCTACCCGTTTCTTTAGCAACTCACCCTTTTCCTCCACTCGGGCACCTTCATGTATCTCCTGTACCTACACCTCCCGGACTCCAGGTCTTTATAATCAGGTCTGTCTCCCCACACCTCCGGGCGCTCCCGACGGACCACCGGCTTGTCGTACACTCCCACGCCGTCGGTGATCATTTCGTGTATAGCAATTAGGACGGACACCTTTTTGTAGAACCAGTTTACTTTCTCCTGGATAAATGACGACATCTTGCAGTGAAGATCTAAAATGCTTGACTGTTTTCCGGAAATGAATGGTGTTAAGCAATATCTTAGCGACAGCGGAATGGTTGACGTCGTGACGTTATTTCCTGATAAAATGACGTTAAGTTATTTATAGGTTCTTCCGTTGTTTTTTTTTTGTTTTTTTTTTTTTTTACGTCCCACAGACAGTTATTTATAGTTCTTCCTGTTATTTTTTTTATCTTTTTTTTTTTGTTTGTTTTTTTTGTTTTGGTTTTACGTCCCACAGACAGTATTTCAGTCATTCGAGGACTAATGTCTATATGAGATAAGATATATTTCTATTTTACTGCGATGCCACGCCGTAGATACATGATATAGACACTTTGTCCTGATACTGTCAAATCATTTTATTTCGTAGGCATTCAACTTCGTTGATTATGTAACTAAGGGAATTTCGTTGGTATATTAATTTGTGGCTCTATGTTATAGAAATGTGAGGTCTAAATAACAGACACATTTGCGTCGGGATTAATATTCATGGATAAAACCCACCACGAAATCGACGAAAATTAGTGTCCCACGAAAATTAATGATTTTACAGTACTAGGCAATCTTTTTATCACAAGGCAGATACGCCATTAAGGTCTTTCCTTTGGTATGTCTCTGCTGGATTCGAACCTACGAACACCAGTCACACGGCGACGCTCTGAATATTCTGTCAGAGTGTCCGATAGTATTTATTTCATATGTTGTTGTTGTTGTTGTTGTTAAAGGTAATAACAGCGCGAATTTAATTGCGTGGATTGTAACCTTTGTTTTAAATTAAATTGAACAAACATATACGTTGATTATAATAAAAACACAGGAATTTCAAGTCAGAGTGCAACACAAAAAATGTCTAAAATTACGATTTCTGTCACCCGCCAGGTTCCACTAACACGAACACCTCGAAATGACATTCATTCTGAATAGACTTGCGGTGCATACATCATATTTTAAAAGCATTCGGGGTCTTCCCCCACCTGTAATTAGCTGGACGTCGCTATATGACTGAAATACTGTCGAAGCGACGGTAAACTCAAATAGTCAACTTATATTTTTAGATGAACATAAATGCAGTGTTTTTCAGAACTATCTCTCGTTATACGAATATGTGTGCAGCGATCGAGCGCATGCGCATGATCTTATTTTGTACATTGTCTATTCGAGGGTTCTTCGAAATCGTTTGCAAATGACTCGTTTTCTCTGAGTTGTTATTTAAATGTTCTTTTTTTCACAATTTCTTTCGAAAAATTTCCTTTTAGCCAGAACACTCCGTTTTAATCTTTTGAAACACATTTTATACTCATGTTTTGGTACAACCATAAGAAAATGGTGAACTGGAGACCCAAGTGCTCTTTTGTACCTATATCTATAACAAAGAAACTAATTCCAGATAGTTTTTTTTTAATCGCACAGGTCCAGGTATGGGCTGGATATGGAAGAAGCGACAATTAATTGACTCACTCTAATTGGTTAATATAACTCACTGAAATTGGTGAATATTACTCACTGAAATTGGTGAATATTACTCACTGAAATTGGTGAATATTACTCATCCAAAAAGTGAGTATTACTAACTGAAAAAGGTGAAAAGTACACAATCAAATGAGTGAGAATTTCACACTAAATAAGGTAAACAGTTTTCACTTAAGCACGTGGTCATTACAAACTGAATTTGGTGATTTCGGTGAGTAATGGGCAGTTAATTAGGTGAACAACAGTACTCACCTGATTCATGGAGTAATGATCACCTAATAAGGTAAGAAGTTTAAGTGAAGGTAGAGCAAGTTTGCACCTTTAACTTGGTTTGATTGATTTAGAATTTAATTAGACTCGCACTTTGACCACATCATTTTGGCGAGGCTAAAATAAGGCGTTTATAGTATGTAAAGGATGTTTAACTTGGTATGCATAGTGCAGACACTTATTGCAACCGTGTTATAACTTTGGCGCGGGTATAAATGTGCATCTATTTTGAGAATTTTTAGGTTTTTTGATGACAATATTTTTTATTGAGTTGATATTTATTAAGTCGTTGACTTTTTAATGCATTCAGGGTATTTCTTCCGTATAAAAGCTTAAAAAACACAAATGATTAAATCAGTGTTTCAAAAACGGAGATTATTTGGTGTTATCACTTTTTCCAACTAAAGGGAAACGTTTATTAAATAATGTTATAATTGTTGTTTATCGCCTTACAATAAGGATCCTGGCAAAGGGGTAGCGACTCCGTCTGCAAATCTTCTTTATAATACCGCATGGGTTTCGGATCCTGAAGAAAACATAAAATATAAAAAATGGAAATACATGTATAATATAAAATAGGAAAAACATTGTAATAAATAACGTATAATTCTTTGTTAATCTAAATACTTTACATATTTAAATGATCAAAAAAAAAACTTCGTGTATTTGTTTTCTTTCAATAATGTTGTTTGTTATTTTGTTACACAAAGAGGCTTTTTATATCCAAGTACGCGCTAAACTACTCAAACTTGACCAAAACTAAAAAAGAATTGCCGGTTTTGTAGTACCTTCCTGGTAATACATGTTTCAGCACGTGCTCATATGTAAAAAGACTGTTACTGAAGACTTTCCTTGGAGTAAGCTCAAAATGTGTTTTTTCTGGATTTGGGGATTTTTTTTCAGTCTGATTCAGAAAGATAATATATAAAGATAATGTACTACCTTTCTGTGTATTTTGTAATTCTGGTCATGCATTTTCACACTTACCTGGGTGAGAGTGCAGAGAGTTTGCAGAATTTTCTCGCTCTGAGTGAGATTGTTTACTTATCACTATTTCTGTCGCCATGTTTGTTTTCTTATAATGATATATAGGCGATATTTTTAGCATTTTAAAAGCTCGGTAATTAACATTTTCCATTAGTAAAGATATCAGTTGCTTTTATATTTGACGTGCAACTTATGGTGTGCTAACAATAAGTGCTTATAATAATCGTTCGGTTTTGGTCAATAAATAAAACGAATGTCTCAAAATTAATGCTTTTAATAACAAGAGCAAAATCAATGAGCTCAGTTGGGAAAGAAAGCCTGAACTCTCAAAACCATAAAGGTTCAAGTACTGTGACGAACATGCATTCATAGCAGATGATGAACGTGAATGTTGTAAAAATTCAGGGAGGGGATTTCTGTACAATGATATAAACACTTAAAAAGCTAGTTGTTTAATGGTGTGTTATCATCTCCTACATAGTATTATTGAAAAAATGTTTAGCAAGTGTGACGAAAATAATTTAGTTGAGCTTACCTTGTCTATAATTGGTAGAGTTAAGTCTAAGTGTTTCTACATCCGGTTTCCGTTTTGCCGATCATCGTAAATTTAAAGCAGAAAGAAACATTTCTCCTTGTAAGTTAATTATTTTACATCCATTATTTTCCGTTATTTAAATAAATAATAAGATTTTGGAGCTTTAAATACTGTTTAATCAAGTTTATTAGCTTTACAAGAAGCTTACGCCCCTTCGTTCTTCATATTTTCGGGGAATGGTTTTACCCGGAAGAGTTCAATCTTTAGGGGTCACGTGATTGGTCACGTGGTTGGTTTTTGGTATAAATACAGCGGTTTCGCTCAGTTTCAGTCAGTCTGCTGTTACGGCTGGTGGTGGTCACATCGTAGCTTAATAGTATTATACATTTTATAGTAACAACTTACCTTTAGGTGTGTAACCCGATAAGTTGCAGCTCTTTGCTCAGAGTTTCGGGTGAAGCCTTGGTAAAAAGTTGCTTTATATATATGTGTGTGTTGCTGGGTTTATTCCCAGGGGTTTTCACCAGACCGTGTTAAGCAAGGTTGTTTCGAACCTTGGGCAAGGTCTCAAACAAGGTTTTGTTTGAACCTTGGGATACATATTGTCTGAGGCAAGGGTGCTTGAGATTGCTTCAGAACACTGTGTGTTCAAGCAAAGCTCTTGATAGGTGTTTTGCTTGGGGTTTAGCAGACTTTGATTTTTATTTCATATTGATGCTCAAGGTAGAGCTAGGTCTCAGAACCACCTGAATGACTTTATTTTAGTTCGAGAACAGTTAATGTATTGTTTCATATGTAAAATTATACTTAATTAGTCTGGTAATTTTTGTTCAAGCAAATCATTTTCGAGAATCCTTTTAATATCAAGGTTATCTGTACATATTCCCAAGTGTTTTATCAATCATAGGCTAGGAAAGCCCCGAGGAAAATTCAATTGTTAAATACATATCAGACCAATACAAGGTTACACGTTACAAATTTGGTGGCAGCGGTGGGATCGTTTAGTGACAGACCGTTACTACGATCCCAGGTCAATTATCATTATTTACTTCATTTTGAATATACCTTTTAATTTTGAATCATGGATGAACAATCTAGGGTCGGGGGTATATCAAAGTTGTATGAGGAATTAGCTGAACTTCGAATGCAAAATGAAAAATACCAGATTCAGAGTGAAATAACATATCTCCAGAAGCAACTTGATGATATGTCCATCTCGGCATCAACCCCATTCATTAAGTCTGAACCAGAGGTCAGCATGACGCCTAAACGGTTGCTTCCGACACCACCTGGAGATGGTGCATTGAAGAGGCAGATATTCGAAAAGAGTGGTTTGAGGTTACATGCAGAAGAGTCTGAGCACGAGTCCCTCCCAACTGATGCTCATGTGACCAAGAGGAGGCAGAAGTCTCATAACATGTCTCGGGGCACTATCATGAAGCCTGCAACTTACGATGGTACTGGCTCGTGGACGGATTACAAAGCACATTTTGATGCTTGTTCTGAGATCAATGGCTGGACAGACAGGGAGAAAGGGCTCTATCTTTCTGTGTCACTTAGAGGTCAGGCCCAGGGAGTATTTGGAAACCTGGACTCAGCAACCCATGATTATGAGGAACTTGTTAGGGCCTTACAAGACAGATTTGCACCCCCGAACCAGACAGAACTTTATAGGGTTCAGCTCAGGGAAAGAAGACAACGAGCGTCTGAAACACTTCCTCAGCTGGGACAAGACATTAGACGTTTGACAAACCTTGCATATCCCAATGCCCCAGCTGATGTAAGAGAGACATTGGCTCGGGAACAGTTTATTGATGCTTTTGTCAACTCAGACATGAGGCTCAGGATCAAGCAAGTCCGACCCACCAGTCTGAATGATGCTGTCCGCAATGCTGTAGAGCTCGAGGCTTTCTTTCGTGCTGAGAAAAAGCAAATTGAAAACCAAGGCATCACCTTCTCAACAAATGTTTCTGAAACTTCAGGCCTTAGACGATGTGAGGATGACATCAAGGCTTTAAGCAAGGCCATGCTAGATCTCAAACGAAGTTTTGAGAGCTGGACTAGGAAGACGTCTGTTTCGGCACATACCGGCAACCCAAGTAGGCCAGCCCCATACCACCAAACTTCAAATACTCCAGAAAATAGACAGGCAGGTCCAAGGAGATGTTATTTTTGTGGGTCACAAAACCATTTAAGGAGGAATTGTCCTAAGCTCAAAACTGTTCCGATTAAGACTAATAAAGATACTACAGAGCAACACAGCGTTAAGCAATCCAACCGGATAGGGTCTGGCCTTTACACCGAGGCAGAGATAGATGGGGTCAGAGTAGATTGTCTCGTTGACACCGGGGCAACTCTCACACTAGTCTCAACAAAGGTTTGGAACTTAGTTAGAGCTGATAAGACACTTGAAAGTTTCCAGTACAATATTGTGTCAGCATCAGGCATGCCCCTTGATACGGAAGGCAAAACTGAGGCATGTTTCAAAATTTCGGGTGTGTCCTGCATAACTCCAGTAGTTGTTGCAGATATTGATGTTGATGTCATACTTGGTCTGGACTTCATGAAACAGTACAAAGTCCACATTGATGTTTGTAAGGAGTCCATGACATTACTTGGAAAAAACATGCAAGCTTACCTGCTGTGGTAAAATAGGCTGTTACCGAATCACAGTGGCTGAGAAAGTTGAAGTCCCGATAATGTCAGAAATGATTAAAGAGGGGAAAATAACTGAACCAATGTTACCAAAGCAAAGCCTCAGTCTTGTTGAACCGGTTGAGAAAATGGTTTACTGTGGAAAGGGGATAGTTGCTAAAGCATTAGTCAAATGCGATGAGAGTGTACCTCTTAGGATAATGAATTTGAGTGACGAACCTCAGATGCTTTACCCTGGAACACATGTTGCTAATTTGAGTTTAGTGTCCGAGGTAAGCAAAGTCAAACCACTAAGAATGGATGGCATATGACCAAGCAGCACTGTCCCAGAGCATTTGAATGACTTATACCAAAGGACGGTAGAGGGTATGACCATAAAGCAACGGCAACAAATTGCCAAACTTCTGACGAAGTATGGCACCGTTTTTTCTGAAGCAGATGCAGATTTGGGGAGAACTGGTATCATCAAGCACAAAATACCGACTGGTTCAGCACATCCAATCAAACAGCCACTTCGTAGAGTCCCAGCAAATATGAACTCTGAAGTAGAAAGCCATGTAAATGAAATGCTTGAGAAGAATGTCATCAGGCCATCATGCAGTCCTTGGTCAAGTGGCATAGTCATGGTTTCAAAGAAGGACGGTACCAAACGTTTCTGTATTGACTACAGAAAAATAAATGAAAAGACAATAAAAGATGCCTACCCACTTCCAAGGATTAACGAGGCACTCGATCAGCTCTCTGGTTCAGAATGGTTTTCTTGTCTTGACCTCAACTCTGGATATTGGCAGATAGAGGTTGATGAAGCTGATAAACCGAAGACAGCATTCTCCACCAGACAAGGGTTGTTCGAATTCAACGTAATGCCGTTTGGTCTATGTAATGCCCCGGCAACTTTCGAACGCCTAATGGAGACTGTTCTAGCTGGGCTAAACTGGGAAATTTGCCTCATATACCTTGATGACATAATAGTTTATGGAAAGACTTTCGAAGACATGGTTTCGAATCTTGAAAAGGTGTTCAAACGCCTTGAGGAAGCTGGGTTGAAGTTAAAACCGCGTAAATGCAGACTCTTTGCGAAAGAAGTCCATTTTCTCGGGCATGTCATCTCAAACGCTGGTATCAAAACTGACCCCGAGAAAACAGAAGCTGTCAGAAACTGGCCTGTCCCTAGAAATGTGCATGACATACGATCATTTCTAGGACTTTGCAGTTACTATAGGAGGTTTATAAAGAACTTTTCAGCGACTGCAAAACCACTTCATCGATTAACTGAAAAAGCTCAGAAGTTTGTATGGAATAAAGAGTGTGATACAGCCTTCAACACATTGAAAGAAAGGTTAGTTGAGGCTCCTGTTCTCTGTTATCCAGATTTCACTAAACCTTTCATCCTTGATACAGATGCGAGTAATGAAGCTATAGGAGCTGTTCTCTCCCAGGTCATTGATGAGAAGCAGAGGGTTGTCGCCTATGCAAGCCGGACTTTGACAAAAACTGAAAAGAGTTATTGCGTTACAAGAAAAGAGCTTCTCGCTGTTGTTAATTTCGTGAAACATTTCAGGCACTACCTCTATGGAAAACGTTTTACTGTCAGGACAGATCATGGGTCTCTAAGATGGCTTATGAATTTCAAAAACCCAGAAGGTCAGGTTGCAAGATGGCTTGAGATTCTTGCTGCATATGATATGGACATTGAGCATCGTCCAGGGCGAACTCACAAGAATGCCGATGGTCTCAGCCGAATACCATGTAAGCAGTGTGGCAAGGAGGAAGAGTCTCAGTACCAAGCAAAGTCTGTTTTGAAGTTTGAAGACTTTGGTAAGGAAGAAAAGGGGTCTGATGATGAAAAACCTACCCTGAAAACATTACAGGACAACGACAAAGACATCAAACTTGTAAAATCATGGCTTATAGATGGGGTAAAGCCACCTTCTCGGAATGTTTCAAGCCAAAGTTACTTTGTGAAGTCACTGCTGAACCAATGGAACCTGTTGGACATACGAGACGGAATGCTCGTTCGGAAATGGGTCGATTCGGAGTCAGAAATGGACTCTTGGCAAAAAATTGTTCCATTGTCTGAGAGAAGACAAGTATTGAAGTATTCGCATGACATAAGGGCATCTGGTCATCTAGGGATCAAGAAGACTCTAGGGAAAGTAAGGCAGAATTACTACTGGCCAGGGATGCAAGGGGATGTTAGAGCTTATGTCATGGGGTGTGACACTTGTCTGAGGAGGAAGAATCCAAACAAGACGAAACAGGCTCCAATGCAAATTGTCAGAAGCGGTTTTCCCATGGAAAGAATTGCTGTTGACATCCTTGGGGAATTACCTGAAACCGATAATGGAAATAAATATGCCCTAGTTATCTCAGACTATTTCACAAAGTGGACTGAATGTTTCCCGATGCCAAACATGGAGGCTAAGACAGTAGCCAAGATCATGGTTGAGCAATTCATCGCAAGGTTTGGCATCCCAAACAAGATTCATTCCGAGCAAGGGCGTCAGTTTGTTAGCAAACTGTTTCTTGAGATGTGTAGGCTGTTACAGATAGAAAAGACCCGAACTACCCCATACAATCCCCAGTCAGACGGGATGGTGGAGCGTTTCAACCGTACGCTCTGCGCCATGCTGAGCGCATTTGTCTCTGAAAATCACACCGACTGGGATGATCAGCTGCCATACGTTATGATGGCATATAGGACCACCGTCCACGAAACTACTGGTCTGAGTCCAAACATGTTGATGCTTGGGCGAAATACAACAACTCCCCTAGACATTTTGTATGAAATGCCACCGAGTATTAAGGGTGTGCCAGTCAACCAATGGGTTTGGGAGCTACAAGAACGGTTGGAGACAGCCCATTCTTTTGTTCGCCAGTATACTGAATCAAGTATGGAGAGACAGAAAAAGTACCATGATAAACAGTTGTCATATGAAGTGTTTCAGCCAAATGATCAAGTATATGTATACTTCCCTGTCAAGAAAGTTCTTCAAAATTCACGTCGTACTGGAGAGGTCCTTTCACAGTTCAAGAACGTGTTTCGGATGTGTTGTATAAGGTTGATTGTGGTATGTCTGGAACAGTGCAAGTCGTGCATGTAGACAGAATCAGACAGAAGAAGGGGCAAGTTTTGATAGGTGAACATGTGTGTGAGACAGGTAGCCAGAACGAGAAGATCGAGGTTTGTTTGGGAGAGAAAGTTGATGAGAAAGAGGTTGAGAATGAATTTGAGGTAGATTTTGGGAGATCGAAAAGATCTCGTAAAGCACCAGAGTGGCTCAAAGATTTTGTTTGTTCTACTTTCAGATCTGAGATGTCAAAGCAAAAGATTAAGCAAAGCATGGATCCAATTTGCCCCGTATGCAAGAAGTCCGTCGTTGGGCAGCCCTTTGCTGCTCATGCAGAAACGTGTTCCGTAAGTAGGATACCTTGCACAAAGTGCAACATCACATTTAAGAAGGAGGTTTACCTTAAAAGGCATCTAAATACACAACACAAACTTAACAGTAGAGAAGTGCTCAAAGTGAACAAACCTGTAGAAACTGTTTCAGAAAAAGATATTGACCCTGAAAGTGATTGGGATGAAGAACCTGAACTGTGTATTGAAAGTGAGCATGATGATAGTGACAAAGATGATAGCATTCGGTCAAAGGATCCAGTGACCCTTGGTCGCATGTTTCGAAAGAGGACAGAACCAGTACAAGTCACGACAGTCAAGAAAAGGCACATTGCAGAACCATCCGACTCCGGATCCTCAACTGGAAGTATTTCTAAATGTCGGAGGTATTAGAAAGACATAATAAAAAGCCGCACAATGAGAAGGATTGTGCTGTAAACAGGGTAATTGAGCTGAAATACTAGGTAGAAAAGAAAGACAGGGCTTTAGTGAGACAGGAGATCGCGGTGAAGGACTCGGGTGAAGATATTTTCAACTCAGCCTTGGCATATAAGTGTGAGCAGAAAGAACTGACGGGAACATCGATCAACCTTGGGGATCTTGTCAGTGCTGAAGTCATTAGGCCTTGTGACATAACCATACAAGGTGATATTCTACCAGATGGGGGCAGGTTCTCAGTGAAGATAAACTATACCCCACAGAACTAAACTAAGTGTCAGGACGTATGTTCTCGGGTTTTAATTCATCAAAATTTATTACAGTTTTAGCAACCATTTTTTTTTCTTTTCTTTTCATTTTTGTTCGTTCATCGGATGTGTACAAAAGTAAAAGATATTCCATCTAATTGTTTTTGTTGAATTTTTCATGCGGGACGCATGTACCCGGAGGCGTGGGTAGTGTGACGAAAATAATTTAGTTGAGCTTACCTTGTCTATAATTGGTAGAGTTAAGTCTAAGTGTTTCTACATCCGGTTTCCGTTTTGCCGATCATCGTAAATTTAAAGCAGAAAGAAACATTTCTCCTTGTAAGTTAATTATTTTACATCCATTATATTCCGTTATTTAAATAAATAATAAGATTTTGGAGCTTTAAATACTGTTTAATCAAGTTTATTAGCTTTACAAGAAGCTTACGCCCCTTCGTTCTTCATATTTTCGGGGAATGGTTTTACCCGGAAGAGTTCAATCTTTAGGGGTCACGTGATTGGTCACGTGGTTGGTTTTTGGTATAAATACAGCGGTTTCGCTCAGTTTCAGTCAGTCTGCTGTTACGGCTGGTGGTGGTCACATCGTAGCTTAATAGTATTATACATTTTATAGTAACAACTTACCTTTAGGTGTGTAACCCGATAAGTTGCAGCTCTTTGCTCAGAGTTTCGGGTGAAGCCTTGGTAAAAAGTTGCTTTATATATGTGTGTGTTGCTGGGTTTATTCCCAGGGGTTTTCACCAGACCGTGTTAAGCAAGGTTGTTTCGAACCTTGGGCAAGGTCTCAAACAAGGTTTTGTTTGAACCTTGGGATACATATTGTCTGAGGCAAGGGTGCTTGAGATTGCTTCAGAACACTGTGTGTTCAAGCAAAGCTCTTGATAGGTGTTTTGCTTGGGGTTTAGCAGACTTTGATTTTTATTTCATATTGATGCTCAAGGTAGAGCTAGGTCTCAGAACCACCTGAATGACTTTATTTTAGTTCGAGAACAGTTAATGTATTGTTTCATATGTAATTAGTCTGGTAATTTTTGTTCAAGCAAATCATTTTCGAGAATCCTTTTAATATCAAGGTTATCTGTACATATTCCCAAGTGTTTTATCAATCATAGGCTAGGAAAGCCCCGAGGAAAATTCAATTGTTAAATACATATCAGACCAATACAAGGTTACACGTTACACAAGTATCTGCCCTTGAATATGGCCTAAAACTGCTAAAATATCACATTCAGGAGCAGATGACTCAGACAATAGGACGGTGACCCCCAATTTCTTTTTATAAAATTGTTTCTTTTATAATTCTCTGTGCAAAGTTTAAAAAGGTTCTTTTGAACAATTTGAATTTTCCTTCTTTGTCTGTTTAGAAAATGTAGCAAACTGTCACATTCGCCATTAATTGTTTATCTCTCTGATACTTCATAAATTTCTTTATATGAAATGCTGGGAAACACACACACACACACACACACACACACACATGGCATCATGTAGCTGAATGGATACTATTGTATTTATCATATTATGTTGTTCTGTTTAGATTATGAAAAGCACATTTTTATGCAAATTATTATACAAGTCACACTTAACAAATTCCTGCAAGCTACCTTATAAAGTAATAGAACATATATAGGTATTTATATACTTCGATACTTCGCGTATGATTGACAGAAACAGTTGGCCATCTATAGACTGAATTTGTATCAGAAATCCATTCAATCAATGATTTTTTTGGTCTGAGTCGTTCCTTCCCATTCAATGCATGTGTGCATTTTCACGTCTTTCTCCTTCGCATGCCATACGAAACAAGAGAACCAAGGGTAAGGGGTTCGGTCTGGATATTTTGGAAAGGAGCTGATAGCTGCCATTTCTTTTATTTTTAAATCTAACAACCACTAAAGTTCAATTTGAAATTTTTGCAGAATTTGTTGGGATCCCAGATCGATTAGAACTGTCTGTCTTTTTTTTTTTTTGAAAACTATTTACCAGACTCTCAAATTCAAACTGTCATGGTTACATGTGTACATATTTCAGGTTTCGGACTTCTCGAGAGCGGTTCGGTGTCCGTTAAGAACGAGTTGAACATCATGGTTAAGAACGCGGTGGACGTTGTATTCGGGGGCCTTACTTACTGGATGTGTGGGTACGGGCTCAGTTTTGGCGAGGAGAGCTTAAACAATCCATTCTTCGGATGGGGCAGCTTCTTTGTCAACGCCGACGACGACAAGCTTGGCGTAGTGTATGCAAAGTTTTTCTTCCAAGCGTCATTCGCAACAACAGCAACAACCATAGTGTCCGGTGAGATATACGCCTACATTTCCATTTCTATGTGTTTCCGTATAAGATTTATGTGTTGTTGTTGTTGTATTTGGGTTTACCGTCGCTGCGATAGTATTTCAATCATATAGCGACGTCCAACTAATTACAGGTGGAGGAAGACCCCGAGTACACAGAGGTACTCAGGTAGATTTATGTGTATTTGAATCTTAATGAACATATGTGTAATAAAATAGTTAAAGGTGGATTCCGTTTCTTAGAAAAACATCGTTGACATGATACGCATTTTCTCCAATAATTTAAGAATATAATGATTAAGACTCCGAACTCTTTTCTAACGTACATATAAAATTTAATTTTGTTTTCCAATGTTTCTTATCTCCACTTACGAGACTGTGACCAACAAAATCATGCATGATTAAAAAGAGTTCATGTAGCTCTCCAATGTGCAATTATTTCGACTATATATTCTCGCTTTAAATCATTACATAAAATATACATAAAGGACTATGTTGAAATATAACACAAAAGTGATCAGTTATAAGTTGGCGAAATAAAGGATCGATTGTTTGTTTGTTGAGTTTAACGATTTTCTGTCATTTGGAGACTATGTCTGCTTGAGACAGATATAGTGCTACAACACTGCAGTATCATGCCATAGACATGTGACATGATTCCACACCCAGTCACATTATCCTGATACCGGGCCAACCAGTCCCCCAACTACCTCTTTTTTTTTTGTTGAGCGCCAATCAAGGTAACTATACTAGTACGTACCATTTTTTAACAGGGTTGCTTTGCACTAAATGGTGATAATTTTCATGTTATTTCAGTATGATTGCATTACAAAAGTCGAAACTGAATAAAAATGTGTTGATAATCGATGCTAGAGATAACGTGTTTAATAAACAGTAATGAAAAAAAAGTACGCAAGCGAATTTCCAGCGACATGCAACAATATATCGATAAAATTTCGTCTGCATGCATGCATAAGTGCAGTGGGTAAAAAAGTTAGGCTGTTCGCCATTCAAACTGCATTAAAAAGTGGTGTGGACACACACACACGGATTAAATAATAAAATAATGACAGTTTATTGTTTTATATTTGCTTCCACATATTCATATAATCTTATAAACTGTAGACAAGAGAAAAAGGGAGAATAAGAGTGGCGATATGCTTATTGTTAGCAATCCATTGAGACAAATGATGTGTTCATCTTTTTTTAACGACGTGTTCAATCAAGCTTAAAGCGGGTTTATAACATTGGGTTTATTGGTATTATTTGAAAATTTGATCCTCGTTTATTGAATTTACTGTGATAAACAAAAGAAATGCGACATCATCATATTAAATAAAATCCATGTTCTCTCAGCGCTATCAGCGCTTTGATTTATGACTTTAGTATGTCCCTGCCGGAAATCGAACCCACTACCCCTCCCCCCTCTCCAGTAGATCGAATGTATCGTCACTGTTAACACTGTCGAAGGCAAGTACACGGCCATTTGATTAAGTACGTCTTTAATTACAGTGAAAACAATAGGCAAAGTTACATGAGTGTATATTTAAGTTACGTGGGTAAATAAATCAGCGTGAATCATATGTCAGTCATATATTCTTAAATATTTTGTTGTACTAAGATTCAAACATTTCTGAAACAAAATATATAAGTGATATTACTAAAGTGTATAAAATCATTAATGGAATTATACATGTCATACTGACTTGTCATTTAGTACTTCAATGCAAATAAACATGTTTTATTATAAAAGAACAGACAGTGTACATTCAAATACAATACAATGCAAAGAAAAATTCAAACAGATTGAAAACATGTCTGAAATAATCCTTATATAAATACATGAAGTATACTGACGAAATTCACTTAACGATACCTTTTGATTTTCCCATTAAAAAAAACCCAGCTAAATTAAATCCATCTGATATTTACGTCGATTTGGAAAGAAGCATATACAATTGATGCAGATTCATTCGACAGTTCATTGGTTGGACTAGTACTTTGCTTATTGGAACAAACTCCTCGCGAGAATGGAACGAATACATGGCAAAAAGAATATCAATACGAGTTGGCACGCAGATTCTTATTGAATCAAATACGATGTAAGCACAAAAGGTGCACATAACATATTCAAAATTGATTTAAAAAGTACTAGTTTCTAAAGAGGGCCATTCGACTTTTCTCTGCAGGTGCAATGGCGGAGCGGACCAAGCTACATTCGTACATGGTGTTTTCCATCATGAATACACTGCTGTTCAGTCTGCCAGCTCACTGGGTGTGGGCCACTAAGGGCTGGCTCTATACCCTGGGGGTTGTGGACGTAGCAGGGGCCGGGCCAGTACATCTTGTCGGCGGCATGACGGGACTAGTGGCCACGCTGTTGTTGAAACCGCGACACCGACGGTACACTGGCAAAAGCGCCCCTCAAATGAGCTCCCCTACAAATGCTGTGCTTGGCATGTTTATGTTATGGTAAGTCTGTAATAGAATAGATGTTTTCATTGGTTTACCTGCCTCAAAGTATTCCGCTCTTTGGCTGTCTGTTTAAGTTTATGTCCGTGTATGTGTTGGTATTTTGGAATTTACCGTCGTCGCAATGAATGAAATCAGACCAGGACTTATAACTTACAGCGTTGGCCCTCTTTAAATGTGTGTGTGTGTGGGGGGGGGAGAGAGAGAGAGAGAGAGAGATCATTTATAAAAGTGAGACAAAAGATCGAAAACTCACTGAAGCTTTTTATGCATTCACATGAATGACGCACAAAAGCAACACAACATGCAGTTATTTAGAACTTATAAATTGAATATAAGAAAGTATCAATATAAAATATCCAGATATTGTTTCTTAAGGTGGGGCTGGCTCGGGTTTAACTGTGGAAGTACCTTTGGCATCTCAGGCATGAAATGGAAGCTCGCAGCAAGGTATGTCGTAAACTAGTTTATGTCAGGCATTGTAAATATCAATGTCAAAGTTAGAGTGGTTTTGTTATGTTCTAATATTGAAACAGAATTTAATATTAAATTATCCTGCATGTTTTCAGACATGATTGCATTCTCCTTCAGTATGTGTCTCTTTATATGACATTATATAAAATGACAGTTGTACAAATCATCTAATAAACTTAGTTATCTTAGTCTGAAAAGAGATCTTCTAATCCAATTTGAAAACACGGCGTTTTGTGAAAAATGAGCCTCATAGATTTTTTAGTTTAAATAAACAAATGCATTTTTAATGAAAACTACCCAGTTCACCTCAAAGGCACCATACCATAGTAAATTAAATCGTATAATTAATTATTCATAAAGGAAAGAAATACCTAGTCATTTTAAGTATAGTTTGTGTTAGTATTCTAAACAGGTACAGCACGAAAACTTTGTTGTTCGTGTTTTGTGTTGGCGACGTCAGACGAAAAGTTGAAACTGCGTGCAGCCAAACGATGTTTTGGTTTGTTGTGTTTCCACATTTCGCATCGACAACGCGAAATTACAGTTTTCATACAAAATTGAAGTTATTTCACTGATCGCCATGCCAGATCACACTTTATAATGTAACGAATGTGTGCACGTGTATATGTTCATATTTAATCTCCAGGTCGGCAGCCTCAACACTGTGTTCGTCGGTGGGCGGTGGAGTTGCCGGGTTTGTTCTAAGGTACTCTTTAAAGCTTATCTCAATAGTGAAAACACTTCAACGTGACAGATCCCAATATTAATGATTATGATATAATCAGAGCAAATAAGTCGATAATTAACAGATGCCCCACACTTTAACGAAATGTAATGATTTTAATAAATGATAAATTATGATTAATTAATGCATAAAACTATTCCAGTAAAAGGCACCCAGGATCTTTAACAAATCTGTTTAGACCTTCCTTAAAAAGTAGGCATTCAGATCGATTCAAAATTTGAGACAATGGTTCATCTATTTTCATACTTAAGTTTCGATGGCTGTTTCTACCTTTTTCGCGTGGTGTATTGGCGCAGCAAAAACATCGATATTAAGGATATTAAAGGTTTAGACTGGTTTGCCACCCTTGTAATTGTAAAAAAATGTATTGGTTGTAGTAATGATCGGTGTCTGGCCGGCTGCTTAGGGGCTTTTGAAGCCTAATGTGTTGCCAAGGTAACTTTCATGAAGATAAAATTATGCTGGAATCGATCTTCAGATCACTTTAAAAGACCGAAATCACTGCCGCAGTAAATGCCCATGTCATCTGGTTACTTACTTTAATAGATGCATTGCAAACAATTCAAACCCACGACTTCCCGATCACCGGGCTGGTCTCAACGAATCTTAAATTGTTACAGTTTAAAAACAGATTGAAGGCACAGCTGAGTAACATATACGTGATTTGATTTCATGTAGTTAACTGGTTTGCACAGTTTGCACATTGTTATTTATTTGCGTTTTGAGCAAGATGGATTTAAATATTAATTTGAATGCATAAATTAAGCAAACGTCCCAATGGTATTTTAATTAATGGGAGTAACTTTTACACTCTGAAAAGAACAGCTGAATTAACCAAAACAAAAAAGATGCACTGTACAGATTGATAGCTCGACGCCAAGAACCCCCCGCCCCCAACCAACACACACGTAGTCTGTGGAAAGATGCACGTATTATAAAAAAAGTACAATGTACTTATAAAAAAGCTCAAACGCACGTTAAAACACATTACACGTGCCACAGATTAACGACTCTATCGAATGGCTCTAATTCTTATACGTAGACAGTGATTTACTAGCAATATCACGGAACTTCGATCAGGTTATAAATCGATTAGAATTAGATTGGCGATTAACGGCTAGATGTTCAGTTGCTTTGATCTTTTATCAGGGATCCATCACTAATAACATTAAGCATGTTAAGCTAGTTACTATATGGACCGAGAAAATGTACTTCAAACCTTTTATCGGTGAGACTCATTTTAATGTGTCTTTTGACGATGACAGAAAAAGAATCAGAAAAAGATGCGTGTATATTTTTTATCCCAATTTCTTATATTTTCTTATAAAAATACGTTTCATTTAAACTTAGACTCGTTGATATGTCCGTGCAATGTCGAACATGTATATTTAGGCTGCGATGTTTACAACGCAACATATTACAACAGATCGTGGAAATTATAATACCGGATATCCAAAATTCAGTGCCCTCTAGCGGGCAAGCTATACGTCATCTCTTTGTTCGTACTATCGATATACATAGAGGATATTTGTTTGCTTTAATTGAGTATGGAATATATCCCATCGAGAAGTGATACAATAATTATATTAATGTGAAAGTTGCATCACTTCGAGATGAGATATATTCCACATTTACTCTGAACAAACAAATTTTCTTTTTATCTTATGTTGTTTTCTATAGTTTTTGCATTGAAACTAGTCAGACATTACCAAAAAATGCACCAAATCACGTCGAATTGTTTGACGTAACCGTGACGTCATGGAAATCTTTATCCGTTTTACATTCTACTTTGCTATATATTTCAATGTACAGATCGGGAACCAAAATTCTATAACTCAATTTCAACAGTTAGATATTATATCTCACTGATATATTTCAGTATCTCGTCGAAAATCATAAGATAAAATAGATGATTATGTTTGTATAACGAGCTCCTGTGTAGGCGTGTGACATTTTTTTTTTACATAATTTACATTAATAAAATGCACAATATATTCTTAATATATAGAGGATAATTGTTTGTTTTGGTGTAAGATCGATTTATAATTTCACTGAGTGAACATAAAAGTGATATTTTCACGAGTGGCGAAGCCACGAGTTAAAATGCATCTTTTAATGTTCACGAATGAAAGTATACATTGATCTTTCACCAAAATAAACATTTTTTTTATTTAATGCTTTAAAGACCAGAAATAAGCTGCGTTATTCACAAAAGATGTCAAAATTAGCGGGATTACCTCACATGCGTGACGTTTTTTTGACGTCATTTCTTGCGTAAAACCCAGCACAATTGACGCTTCGATCATTTTATAACGTAGGGTCGGGTTGAAGTTCCAGAGTTCAAATAATGAAAATGGTAATATTCACTATTTCAATGTAAAATTACCATTTTTAATTCACTGATATTTCCCTATAATCCATCGAAAAGCATTAAATAAAAGCTAGTTATCTTTTTATTGTAGAAGTTGTCATAACACAAAACGGACGATAACACTGCAACGATGCGTAAGCGGGAAAATTATCAATAAAAATATTATGAATGAAAGTATGTGACGTAAGCCAGAAGCGCACAGCAGTTCGCACACATCTGGCATGTGATGTGTTCTTGTTTGTCGTTAATTGAAATATGTATGAACCTCACAGTAAAATGATATATTAGATCCATTTGATGTGGAAAATCAATTAAAACAGTTCCAAATTACAAATACTTAACTTTCTCCTTACTGTTCCAGTTCTCTACCGCAAGGTATTACATTCAGTTTGATTTATTTTAAAAGAAATCTTTTTTAATTATGAGTTAAATTCAAGCAGTATAGCAGAAAAACGATCACATTTCAAAGAGATTTCCATTTTACATTAAACGTTTTTATTTCTTGACTTATTTTAATACGTTAAGGTATCATTTTAATGGTAATGTAAGGTATGATGTATTGTAAGATACAATTTACTTTAATATATCTTACTAGAAAAGAAGATATTTGAAAACGTGACTTTGCGAGAATTGGAAATTTGTGAGATTTAGACTAGTTGCCAATTTTTGTTAATCGTGGTCATTTAAGAGGTTTTACTCATATTTTGATCTTTGAAGCATTCTTATCCAAAAGCGATCCGCACGGATGTTTTCACTGCTAGAGTTATCTTAAAATGACATTTAGTGACGTCATTTTAAGACCAATAGTCCTTGGTTACCGATCAGTTCCTCTTCTGATTAAATCCAGTTTAAGTTTTTGAATGTATCTCATTAGCATTTATAAAAAAGAAAATTCGGAAATGTACATCTCAAAATATTAACATGCCGATTTATTTTGTGGGTCAGCTGTAATAATTTGTATCACAGTTTTTCTTGTTATTCACGTAGGACTAGCATAGTAACACAAGAAATACATTACTTAAATATGATCTTTCATAACGAGTAAAAAAACGTCGACTTGAAAGTTGAAAATTCCACGGTTGATGAATGAAGAGGAACGGAACGAATGAACTTTAGTACGGTTATTTTATTTTCGGGAACGTGTCTACATTATAATGACTAATATTTAAACACGATTAGACGTAATAAAAAAAAAGTTACTTGTTTCCACTAACCCGACCTACCCTATCTTTTTATACAGACCCTAAACTTTTTTTTCGTAGCATTCGGACTATTACTGTTGCAAAACGCTGTTTTTCGTCAATTCCTCCAAATAAATGAGGTATATATGGAAAAAAAGTTAAACATAAAAAATGTTTACTCGACCTACTGACCCTATTTTTCGGAGATGTTAGTGGAAACAAACAAGTTATTTTTTCGCCTTATGATGACGACCCTTTCAAATCAGACGGGTTACAGTCATTGATTTTGAATGTTTGAACTACATGTATGACAATGATCTATCCGCGTAATTAAGCAAATTAAAACATTATTGAGCCGGGGAAAATATACTTTTGTTTTAACTGGTACCAAGTTCAGCTATGGCTTCAAAATAGGATTACCAATATTGCATATTTTCGTATTATTTTTAACAAATTGTAAAATGTTTAGTTATATCTGAGAAATGACATTGTACGTTGCTTTTTCCTCAGCTTTTTGCTTAAGAACAGAAAGTTTGACGTGACTTACATGATCAATGGAGTTCTGGGCTCTCTCGTTTCTATCACCGGTGAGTCTTTAGCTTGATGCAATTGATAATTAAAACTTGAATGCTTTATAAAGTTTAATGAGAAACTTGTGTTATGTTTCACTGTTATGGTTTATGAAGATGAATCATGATATGACAAACATAGTAAAGGTAATCCATCCATTGTTGAGTTATTATCATGGTCCTTCAAATGCTTAAAAAGATTGCAGTGTAGATGCAAGCATCTAATGACTTGGAAATAAGCTCTTTTACTCCAAAGCTATAAAGGCTTACATTAACTGTAAACTTTCCATGTCCACTTGATGGACCATAATCACAAATAATATGATGGGTGGATTTCCTTAATTTGAACTGACAGTAAATCTGGATATGAAAGCAATTTATCAAATTTACGAAGCATTGACATGCAAATAAATCTAAAACTGTATAAATGATTTTTTGTATGTAGGTCAAAGATCCTTAATGAATTGTCAATAATCTTAATTGTCCAGGTTCATTTGTCGCCTAAAATAAATTTCAAAGTAATATTACTCCAAAATGACAATCCGCAGAACATTTTCCCCTCAGAAATAACAATCCGCAGAACATTTTCCCCTCAGAAATAACCTACTACGATATTTGGAGTTATTATGTTTATGCTTTTAGCCGCGTGTGCCCTGGTGCAGCCCTGGGAGGGGCTGGTAATCGGTATGGTGGGATCGGTCATCGCCAACTTTAGTGTGGACATTCTGAATAAACTCAAAATAGACGACCCCGTAGGTAAGTTTACTGTTAAACTTTCTCTCCCCATAAAATATCAGGAAACTCGTCCATGCAGCCTTGACCCACGCCCATCTCTTGAGTGACCCTCGGGCTGATCGGGTTTAACAGACTTCGCGTAAGGCGTCGGACCGGCGGACACGTCCGAAAGATTTCGACTTGGTTCGATAAAAATTGTATCTTGCCAGTCTAAGTTACCGACGATTTTTCAGCAAACTCAAAATGGCGAAAATGTCGATTTTAAGTCATAAACTTCGCAAAAAAAAACCCCAAAACACAAAAAAACAAAACCTTGGAACGAATTAAATTTGCCCTGTTAATTTCGGTATGAGATTCCTATTATATGATCGCGCGCATCAGACCTTAAGACTTTGATAAAAAGAGCACACGTCAACCCGATTACAATATGTCATGAACATTTAGAACATAACCTACATTTTCAGCCAATGAAATCACTGAATGGGACCCGTTAAGAGCTGCACTTAATCATTAAGAGCATGACATTAAAGCGCGCTTTTATAGCTCCGCCTACATCATTACACACAATGATCACGTTTCCAAATATGGTATTGTGTACTCCTGCCAAAGCTACACACTCCTGTGGGCAAAGCGATAAAAGCGAGCTATAATGTCATGCTCTTAATGATTAAGTGCAGCTCAACGGGTCCCATTCAGTGATTTCATTGGCTGAAAATGTAGGCAATGTTCTAATCCAGTTTTCAAACATTGTGCAAGATTTTGATGGCACATGACACTGCAAAATTTGCTGATCACGACGAAAATCAACAGACAATACCGTACGACAAGTTTACGACAAGAATATGAAACGTATGTATCATGATTGATGTTTTTTTGTTTTTGTTTTTTTGTCAATTAATCGTTTGATTTGAAGCTAACTTTCGATTTGGTCAAATCAGAGACTTACAGACTGTTTATAAGTCTCTGGTAAAATTCAAACATGTCAAGAAAAATAAAAATGTAAAATATAAGAATAATGAACATGAAATGATGAAAAGGCATTTACTAAAACGTGTGTGATAAGGACTGGTATTCTTATGCTGACAAAGTCTGCTTTGATTTTCAGAGTGAAATGTCAAATCCTGATATGCTTAAGCTTAATATGATATTCTTAATAGACTTCAAATTGTTTTGGCTCTTTAGAGAGACATGCCAAACATTGTCATAACAATATGTTCTTTCGTCATTAGAAGTTATGTTTTGACTCTTGAAGTGAGAATTAACATGCTCTTTCGGTATTCCTTTGTGTGATTGAATGTCGTATAAGGCGTAATAGAAAAAAAATACTTGTTTCCACTAACTCGACCGACCCTATTTTTTTTGTACCAACCCTAAACTTTTTTTTCCGTAGCATACGGGCTTTTACGGTTGAAAAACACTGTTTTTCGTCAATTTCTCTAAAAAAATGAGGTAAAAAATGGAAAAAGGTTAACAATAAAAAAAAAGTTTAGCCGACCTACCGACCCTTTTTTATTCGGAGATGTTAGTGAAAACTTATTTTTATTCTCCTAAACTAAGTTTATGAAGTTACTTTACTAATAAGTAGAATAAATATGCACAAAACACTATATTTTAAAGGTTTAATTGGCTAAAAAGACAATAACTGTATAATTTGCTATTTTTCTCTCTCTTTTTTTTTCGGCCCGGCAGATTTCTTTTCGGTATGACAGAATTTCCATGAGTCTTTCGCGAAGTCTGGATTACATTGGTCGTGTGGTCATTATGATTTTATCAACAAATCATAGCAAACAGTGATGTTTTAACATTAGCTAAATCTCTTAAACGAGCATGGTGACCCCTATTTTTAATACATGTATCGTTAAATTATAGTCTAAAATACTAATTTAAAATTTGAAGAAAAAAAAATATAAAAAAAAAATAAAAAAAGAAACGCCTTTAAAGTCTGGGTTTAGCCTTGCGGACAGTTTACATTGCCGGAAAAATAAAACTCGTTATCTTTATTTTGTGTGCCTCTCGAAATTAATTGTTAAATGTTGTTAAAAGAAAATTGTAAATTCGTGTAAATCGATCATAAAACTCAGGGCATTTTGTTAAATTCAGTTCAACCATCGTTTAATGCCGAGCAATTTGCATTTTACTGAGACCCATTTGATGTTTCAAGGCAGTAAACCAGTTATTTGCGCCTAGGTAACTCGTGAAATTATCAAACATCAGCAGTATTTGAACTCACCACCTTTTGATCTTGAGTTTTATGCTTATAACGGTGGTGCGAGGGCACTTCATCAGTTATTGTCTTCTTTTGCAGTTTGGCTAAAGTCTGTATTTTTTAATGCTTATTTTGTGAATTAGTTTTTTTTCCTGTTTCATATATGTTCGCAGTTAAGATATTCGAGTTTCGAGAAAAAAAGAGTAATGTGATGTTAATTGGACAGTTAGTCAATAGGTTGAAAGATATGAAATGTGAGTGGTTAGTAATTTTAGTTGTTGATAATGTAGTAAGGCTGCCCAACCAGTTCCAAAACTGACCAGACCACTCATTCACTCTAGACATGTATTTACAGTGGACAGAGACAGGACATAACCAAGATAACCAAGACTGGAAACCAATCATGACTGAACACACACTTAATACACAACATACTGGTTAAAATACATAATTAAGAATAATGAAGCATGTTGAAATGTTAAATAATGAAACCTGGGTAACATTTACTTTTCGTGTTCTGAACAGTAAATGTTGAATATTCCATAAATAAACAATCGTCGAATACCCACACTCGATCGATAGTGGGATTTTATGCTTGTGTATTGTCGGTTACACCTTTTCATTGGATCCATCATGTTTATTTTTAGCAATGTTCACATGACTTTCAAACCTCCACGCCGAAGAGTATTCCCATTTAAGACTCGTATGTATTGGTCGATAGCTTAGTCAATGACTGATGTAATACGACAATTTGATTACCTATTATCCCCCGGCATTAGGTCATGTAGTGAAACTGAATAAATCAACCGGAGGATTCCGACGATGGAAATAAACCAGAGCCTCCAGTATTGATCAGTGCATCTTAACTGGCTGAATGATAGCATGAAATGTATTTTTTCCGCTGTTTTCATAACATACGTAAAGATTAAATGTATAATTCATATTAGTTGCTTAGAAGTAATTAAGGAATTGCAAGGCTCAAGTCGCAACAGATTGCAGTATAATGATTCCAATCCCCTTAATCATGTTTGATGGGGTATAAAATCCTGCCCTCTTGGCCTGTTTCAGGATGTGTTGGTACCCATGCCATGTCAGGTGCCTGGGGCTTGCTTGTACCCGGTCTCTTCATCCGAAAAGACAGTCTTCTGGACGCTTTGTACCTCCACAATGCGAGAGCTGGAGCATTCCACGTGAGTGTATATAACTGACATTTTACCGAGTCAGTGCCAAACATATCCCTTCTTGATACGTAGATGTTAAAGAAATATTCTGTAACTGTTACAGTGATTTCACAAGATATGTAATAGTTAGAACATAAAATTATTAAGTGAAATCTTAATGATTAAGAAGGGACGAAGCGAGCAAGCTTTATGTTCACTTTGTAACACGGCCTAGGTAGTTTTCTGTAGCAAAGTACCCATGTTTAAATTGGATACCGTACACATTATAGGGGGCGGAGTTTCCACGCCCATACATTAACTGATGAAAAACCATGCATTTATCCAGATAACCGCACAGTAATGGCAGACCATGCAGTTATCCATATAACCGCACAGTAATGGCGGACACTCGGTTTATCAAATATCGACACAATATTGTGACCACTAAAATAATTGTATTCATGGTCAAACGCGAATACATAACATCTACACTAATACAGTACTTCAGTATTTAGTTATTTTCAATTCAAATTTGCGCAACTGTACCGAAGGCGCCGAAATGTAAGGGTTTGTTTGGAAAGAGTTATTTGATTGGTAATGAGAAATTATCCTTTCACTGATTGGTCATTTTCACGGGGTTTTTCTTTGATACCTACAACGCTCTATATTTGAGATCATCTGTTTTTATTTCAATTTCGTGTGTCCGCGCCTTATTAAAAATGGAGGCACAAATTAATATGTGGGCGATCTGGATTTGTTATTTATCACGATTACTCGATGAGGTAAATAGCTCCCTAAGACAGCTTGGGGCCGCCGTGGCCGAGCGGTTACAGTCGTGGACTTCAAATCTCTCAGCCCCTCACTGCTGTGGGTTCGAATCCCGGTAGCGACTTCGGATTTTTCATGTGAGGAAGCCTTCCAGCTGGATTGCGGTAGGTCGGTGGCTCTACCAGGGTACCTCTGTGTACTCGGGGTCTTCCTCCACCTGTAATTAGCTGGACGTCGCTATATGATTGAAATACTATCGCAGCGACGGTAAACCCAAATACAACAACAACCCTAAGACAGCTTCTGAACACAAGACTTTACGGTTGAATTTGCCGGAAGCTAACTAAAGAAACATGAAAAGGATGAGCTGATCATTTAAAGTTAAACTACATGTACTATGAAATGTAATTTTAGAGAGAAAGAACGTGTATGTTTTTCGCGTGATTAAGGATTTCAATTCTAAAGAATGTCAATATTTGAGATAGTTCTGACCGTCGAAATATAAAAAAAAAATGCACTGGAAATCGTGTAGTTAGGTTGCTGTTTTTCCCCAACCTTTAAATACAATGATACTTTTCCAAATATGGTATTGTATACTACTACCAAAGCTACACACTATCTCCTGTTATCGCGGTTTAATGTCACGTGATTTCTATTTAGTCGAAATTCTTAACAATTGCAGCTCTTAATGGGCCGCGTTTAGTGATTTCATTGGCTGAAATTTAGGTTATGTTCTAAATATTGGTAGCCTCACTGTACACTTGAATTATTCATGAAAATAGAATAAATTCTGAATATTAAGGATATGTATTGGAGAAATGAGGAAAAGAAAACATTAAAATTACTTTTTCGGAATATTGTGAGAATATGATTGCCCACATTAATATAATGACAATGTTTATAGTCATAATCATAATCTCTCGGCCAAGTTCCATTATGACTGATATCAGTCAATTAGGTCAGGAGTGATTCCCTTTAAGTATAAAAATTCTTGATTTCAGATTATCTTCATTTCTGTAGCAGTCATTTTCAAACTTCATGACAATGATTATAGCCAAAAGGTCTCGGTCAAATTTGATTATGGCTGATATCGGCCGATATGGTCAGGATTAAAGCCCCTTTTAATATAAAATATCCCAGATTTCACTTTGTTTAAACCTTACCATTTTCAGTTCTTAAGTAATCATTTTTAACCTTAATGACAGTGTTTATAGCCATAATCTCTCAGCCAAGTTTGATTATGTTTGTTATCGGCTAGTTCAGTCAGCAGTTATGGCGCTTGAAAAAAAAAGAAAGAAAGAAAAAAAAAAGATTTTTATATATTTTTTATACTTTTAGTATCAGCACATATTTAGCAATCATCATTTAACTTATACACAATGATAATGGCAACAGTATCTCGATGGAGTTAGATTAGGACTGATATTGGACTGATAGATCTTCATTTTAGGTGCTTGAAATATCAGAACATCACACATATTTGCCATTTATACACTCTAATATCTTCATTTCTTAAGCAGTGAAGGCAATGTTTTTCAGGTGAGCGACTTCAAGGTCATCTTGGCCCCTTTATCATAACTGTTTCACGAAATGAAGTTATAACTACAGAGTAGAGATAAGCAGTAGCGTAATTTGACTTAGCGTGTATGAATACCATTTCGTTCATGCAGTAATGAGTAAATAAACCCGAAATCCCAACCCTATAGTGGGATAATGATAAATTGGAGTCTAGATCCGTTATCTCACTTTTAGATGGCAGAAAAGGTTTGACAATAATATTTTTCACAGATTTCCTAAATCATATCTAAAAATGAATTGTAAACCAAAAAATGTAATCTTAAATTGTGTCAATTTGATTAATAGATTATTGTATGGTTAAAACAACAGTATGACGTGCAATTTATGACTGTTAAATTTATAGGGAGGTGGCTTCCGTCAGCTCGGTATCCAGGCTTTGGCGGTGGTTTCCATAGTAACGTGGAGTCTCCTGATGTCCTTCGTCTTCCTGAGGATCATAGACTGTGTCCTGGGACTGAGGGTTAGCCTGGTGGAGGAGATCATAGGGGCCGATATCGTGGAGCACGGGATAGGTTCGTATCTGCTGTCTCGTCTGCCTTACGTTGGTATCAAATACTCATGATCCTCAAGTTTCGCATTTTGCATTCTGTAAAATCATTAATTTTCGTTGACATTAAATTTCTTTGATTATGTACCTAAGGGAATTTCGTGGGTACTTTTATTCGAGGATCTGTGTTCTAGAAAACGTGAGGTCTATATAAGAGACAAGTTTTCGTGGGGATTAATATTCATGGATAAAACCTTCCACGATATCGTCGAAAATTAGTGTCCCACGAAAATTAATGATTTCACAGTACATAAATAAAAAAAAGTAAAATAGAGTATACATTTACTACTCAAAGTTTGCTAAGCACCACATATCTTGTGTCACTGTGAAATTGACATGGCCATAACTTCTGTTATAGTTGTTCATATCTCCTGAAATTCCACAACCATCCTTTACAAAACCCAAACCTTTGATTTAATGCAAAATGTGGGCGAACAGAAGTATGGACAGGCAGTTGTTCAGTCTTTTGACATGTTTAACAAGTGTTTAAATTAAGTGTATTATTATCTTTATCATTTTTAAAGGAGATAAAATAAGTCAAATGAACCTAAGAGTTATTGCCCTTGAATGTAGCCCTTGTGATAGTGAACAAGTATGTGAAGTTTGATGACAGACGGTTTAATAGTTTAGAAGTTATGGCCAAGGTTTAAATTTTCCGGGACGACTTCGCTGCCAACGACGACGACACCTGAGCGATGACATTACATAAATACCTGCCATCTAAACACAAACTCTCTTAAGATATCATGTAAATTAACCAATTAAAATACGATTATAAGAGGCAACCAATGAAAACAATTATTCTCATGACAGACGGTCGCAGCACCGGCATTAATTAAGTGGATTAAAAAATAACTAATGGTGGTTAATTACATATCCGGCATCTCTCTTGTATGTTGGCTAATGTTATTCAAATTAGGTATATTGATTAATTATCTGCAGTATTTACTGAATACTGATTTTGTTTAATCCATACCTCCAAAGTGTTCGCTAAAGACAAACTTAAGTGTGATCGTCTTAAAATTAAGTTTCAGCGTAGAGCACGTGTATCACGCTTTAAACTATAGTAAAGTTTGCATGATTTAATGATGCTGTACAGGAATAGCAATGTCTATAAACATTCTCTTATTCAATAAAATTGATTATGTATTAGTAAGCCTTTAAAATAAACTACTGGTTCGGACACAAACAATTACAATAAGTTTCAATATTTTTCATTAATCTATATGCAACCTGATTTCGAGGCAGAGGAGGGTACTCTTCAAGGCTGCGTCTTACAGGCATAAACATAGTTAAAAATATGGCCGACAATTTTTATTTATTTATTTATTTATTTATTTATTCAAATAAGGAATGGATATTTCTTAATTGTTCAATAAATGATGAAAAACAAAATGTTTTCATTCTTAAAAAGAAAAAGAAAAAGACTTTTTAACTGACGAGTTCATTACCTTAGTTGGAAATAATCCGGTCGCATAGGAAACGCTCGGAATGTCATATTATATTTAAACGGGAGTTGGGGGTTTGATCCCCATGCACTGGAGTCGAGCACAGTCTCCGTGATGAATGACTAACAATTTCTTTCTGATGGTAATTCGTATTCCACCGCTGTAATTGGTTAAATACAGAGATAAGTGCTAAGTTTCAATCATATAGCGACGTCCAGCAATCTGACTAAAGTCATCTCCTATATATACGCCGCGCTACATTCAAATGGGTCGTCTTCAGATCTTACCGTAGGAAGATCGTGTACTTTAGTCAGATTGCGACGTCCAGCTAATTATAGGTGGAGGAAGACCCCGAGTACACAGAGGTTCCCGGGTAGAACCACCGACCTACCGCAAGCCAGCTGGAAGGCTTCCTCACATGAAAAATTCGAAGTCCATACCGGGATTCGAACCCACAGCGGTGAGGGGCTGAGAGATTTGTAGTCCACGACTGTACCCGCTCGGCCACGGCGGCCCCACGAGTCACGTGGTCTAAGTCGGATAGATAAAAGATATATAAAATATTGTTCTTTCATTTTGTACATAGTTAATATATGATAACTATAGATTCTGATTTAGAAGTAACAAAAACCTGTTGTTGTTTTTTTTTTATTTTTTTTTTGCTGAGTATAATTCATATTCCAACACAACATGAACATTGAAACGTTTTCAAGTTTGTATCTGATAAGAAATTAAAAAAAAAAACGCTTAAAAAGTCGCCAATAATTTAGAATATATAAATAAACAAAATGGAATCGCTAAATTCATTTTATACAGGAGTCCTTGATAACCCAACAGTGGTCAAGGTCGACTCGTAACAGATATAAATAAGAATTATCCTATTCCCGTTAAAAGCCTTTATTAACCAGCGATGACCCCAAAAGCCTTATTATAGCTCGACGTCCATTAGCCAAACTTGTATGTAAATACACCAAACTCCGTCTTATACATGTACATTGATTTTGTAATCACTTATCTTCACTAAGAGCCCATCTATATCGGTCTATTCCGGAGACTTGTCAGAATTACTGTATTAATGCTAAACGCTTCTGTGCAAGTAAACGATATTTTTATTTTTCGTGAATGGTATCGAAATAATATACATGTATCAGCATGTAAATGTACGGGCATAGCTTGTATATAATTAGAACAATTGACTCAAAAACTGCAGGTTTGACGTGGCTTCATTAAAAAACGAATGTCATGTGTCAAAATCGAAAATCAAAATCTGAATGCCATGAATGTCATAGTGTAACGTACATATGTCTTACTCGAATTTCCTATGTTGCAAATATGGATCGAGTGTCAAATTATAAAGTTAGGGAAAATTAAATGTACTTCATCTACATATATGCTACATGCTTAGATAGAGTCACACAACGAAGTGGAACTAATGGTCTTTTCAGATGCTTAAAAAAGACTTCAGTGCAGATGTAAACATCCATTGACTTGGAAGTTATAGGCTCATTTGCTCAAAGTCAGCGGAGGCTTCCATTTACTATTACATTCCCACGATCACTTGCTGGACCATGATCACAATTTAATAATGGATGGGTTACCTTAAAATGTTTTAGTGTATCACTCGTAGGTACCTTGACAAGTACTGCGTTCTACTCCAACATGCAGCCTCCCTTGTCGATAAACTATCCTAATTCACGTATTAAGTTTCATTAAGATCGAAAGTCTTGTTGCAACTACATGTATATAAAATAATTCCAAGCTTGTCTAAACAATGAAATTTACACGAAATATTTATTCCACTCATCGTCTTTCTCAAATGGTCTGGCCATGCCCATGGACCCCCATAGCCTTGGCATGCGCATCAATTTAAGCCCAGCTACGCCCATGGTTACCGTACTTACAGTATGACGGAAGCCTCTGCCTCTGTGTATATGTACATGTATATGAAACAGAGTTAACCATTTTGCATCTAGTTTAAGAAACTCAATCCATAAAATAGAAAAAAAGACACCAATAAACTTAATTATATTCAAACATTGCAGTCAGTGTGACATTAATTGTCTCGCGTGCTCTCTTTAAAGGTTTTGCAATAGAAACATCTGTTGGAAATTGTCAATTAAGTACACAATATCGTGTCTTTATTTAGATATGTGGTCTCCGGGAAGAAATCAGGCGCAGTTTTCCGGAAAATGCTAACAAATTATTTCTCCTCACAAAATATATCCACCCACATTGTATTTTTATACTGCAGGTAATGTGTCATATGACAGAAAAACAGGATCCGTGATTTACCCGAGTGATGATGAAACCGAGCAGACGACATACCAGACGACAGAATCTAATTTCCTAGCAACGCTTCACGAACGCGAGATACGAGCGGTCAGAAACCGCTCGATGTCCAATGTTTCTCATTTACTTAGTCATGGTCGCAGACGAACTGCGCGGGAGATGAGTTCAGAAATTCAACAAGAAGGTTTGTCAAGGAGCTCTTCTCAACGAAGTCAAAGGTCACGACAATACAAACGGTGTCCGCGACCTCTGACCTATATCCGACATAAAATGTGCCGTTTACGCAGGCGCAAGTCTCATGGTATAGAAGCGCCTTCTACAAGTAACAATTCCAGCGGCACCTTAACAAATCACGTGACACACAGAGAGTTAGGAATGTTAAGATCAATAAATAATAGCAACGGGAATATCAAAATGTATAAGAGTGAAAGTAAACGAGAATGGTATGGCTGTTTTGATAATATTGCAGACGACGACAGTGCTCGTGACGACGTTTCTATAGAGATAACCACAGCTCCATCAGTGTCAACAATAACAGAGGAGGTTTCTTTGGGTGTCAGTCCATATCAAAACGAAGAAATGACACATATTTAAATGATGATGTTAATTCTTTTCAACACAGTCTTGTAAACTGATACCTAAAATTCTTGACACGGCACAGAACAACAAATGCCCCTCTACAATTCAGTAACTTTTAGACGATCTCAAATATGTAAAGAGTCATACGATTTGACAACTAACACCATTTTCGTTGCTAGTGGATCAAAAGTCGGTCAATAAGAACCTGATTATTACAAGCCATTTTGGTGTAATATTCCAACGAAGATGGGTCGAAAGTCGAAATCACAGTTTCATGTTATGTGACATGTTGAAAACGGGTTTTGAATTTTTTTTCTACTGCAAAGTTTTTTAGACAACGAGTGTGATCATCATTTGCATGAATGCATGTAAGAATTTTATGAGGCATTGGCAAAACCTTATGCAAAACTAAGATATAAGGCAAGTTTCTTCTTTCCTGGTGCAGTGTCTGGGTCATATCATGATTTATGAATAGTGTAAATCTGATGGCTTGCATCACGCTACAACCACTTACGCAAGATGTACCCTATAGGGTTGAGAAATGGGATAAGAAGAGAAGGCAATGGCAGAACTTTTTTTTTCTTGCAAATGCTCGATTTCTTTTGTTTTCAGAAAGCCTTGTCCTAATCAAAACTGTGAAAATTAAAAACCCTCCCTTTTTATTTTCTGAGTAGACCCTATCATTTAAATCCGTATGAAGTGAACTGAATAATTATATCTATCGACTAAATGTATAGGGTGCACATGAAAAACGTCGACATGATGTTACGGCCAATGTCCGACAAGTGTGCCGATTAGAGTGGAAACTTTTCATGGTCGTGTTCTTTATATCGTCAGCATAGTAAATACACGTACACTGGACTTCATGTGTACACACAGACAGGTACGCCAATTACAAAAGAAGGACGTTCCCTTTCTGCGGAGTATAGTTCTTCATAAATTTTTAACCACACGACATAGATCTTAATGACACATGTGATTTTCAGAAGTGCCGTTTTACCTCAGACACCAAGCTTCCTTACACATATCAGATTTGTGATCGTCTAATGCATGTGTGAATTATAAAAATATAAATTTTTCATAAACTATGAAACATTTGAAGAATAATTTTCCTGTTGTTCTTGTTGCTTTTATTTTTATTAGGGAACAATTTCGTTACAAATACATAAGAGCCCATCCCCTGTTCAGAACTACCGGTATATGCAGTTGATGGTCGTGGCAGTATCTGTATCCTCTAAAATAAGAGAAAATGTGTTTCTGAGACACTAATGCCCCACTGGGATATGGTCGGAACCAAATATTTGCATGTATTTTTAAAAGTTTATATAATGATGTACATTTATACAAAGTTTCATGATGATGTGAATTTACCTTTATAGAAAAAAAAATCTAACACAAAGGTAAAACTGGGGCAGAATAACCAATTTACCAGGTAACAGCCCTAAAATTAAATAAATACTAACAGGTAAATAATCCATATCATGATGTACATTTGTACAAAGTTTCATGATGATGTGAAATCATCTTCATAGAAACAAGAAAATGTGTCTGTGAGACTCTAATGCCCCACCGGGATATGGTCAGAACCAAATATTTGCTTGTATTTTTGTGTCGCCTGCATAGCATGGCAGACACATAGGGATCACTTTGTCCGTCGTCGTCGTCGGCGTCGTCGGCGTCACACTTTCTTGTCCGGAGCATAACTCGAAAAATATTTGAGGTATCACCTTGAAACTTAAAACATGGATAGATCACATTGAGGTGGAGTGCAAACAAAATATTTGAGGTATCACCTTGAAACTTAAAACATGGATTGATCACATTGAGGTGGAGTGCAGTGCACAAGAATGATAACTCTGACTTTCATATTTTCTGAGTTATTGCCCTTTGTTGATTTTCAGACTTAATTTTTGTCTGGGGCATAACTCGAAACGTATTTGAGGTGTTGACTTGAAACTTCATAGATCTCAATGGTCTGAGTGCAGTGCACATGAATGATAACTCTGTTTCTCTTTTTCCTTGAGTTATTGCCCTTTGTTGATACTCAGACTTCATTTTTGGAGCATAACACGAAATTTAGGTATTACTTTAAAAATTTCCCTTTGTTTATTTTTTTGGATTTAATTCTTGTGTGGTGCATAACTTGAAAGTGTTGCCTTAAACATTTATAGTAGATAGATCTCATTGGTCTGAGTGCAGTACACAAGAATGATAACTCAATAATGATAATGATGACTACAAACTTGCAACATATATATAATTAACGTCATAAGTGCTTAATGACGTCATAATTTTTCTTACAGTTAATTTTAATTAAAAAAAAAAAAAAAAATATATATATATATATATATATATATATGTGTGTGTGTGTGTGTTATTTTGTACCTCACAAATAGATTATGCTTTATCAATAATTTGTCAAAAGATCGATTTTCTAGTCAATTCTTTCATCAAACATGCTTAAATGCAGGCGACACAAGTGTTCCGAGGAACACCCACATCTAGTTTAAAGTTTATATAATGATGTACATTTGTACAAAGTTTCATGATGATGGGAAGTTAGCTTTACAGAAAAAGTAGCTTAAACACAGAAATAAACCTGTGGCAGAATAACCAATTTTACCAAGTTACAGCCATAAAATTAAATAAATACTACCAGAAAATAAATCCATATCATGATGTACATGTATGTCATGTTTCAGGAAGATGTAAAGTCATTTTCATAGAAAAAAGCTTAAACGCAAATGCAGAACAATCAATTTTACCATGTTCATCCAATCGTAAAATAATGGTCACAGCAATAAAGTTTCATAAATATTAAATAGATCATATCATGATGTACATGTGTACCTTGTTTCATAAAGATGTGAAGTCATCTTCATATAAAAAAACAACATAAATGCAAAAGTAAACCTAAGGAAGAACAATCAATTCAGCATGTTCATCCAACCGTGAAAAATAGGTCACAGCATGAATTAGCATGAATATCAAATAGATCATATCATGATATACATGTGTACCTAGTTTCATCAAGATGTGAAGTCATCTTCATGGAAGAAAAACCTTAAATGCAAAGGTAAATGTGAGAAAGAACAATCAATTTTATCATGTTCATCCAACCGTGAAATATAGGTCACAGCATTAATTCATATAAATATTAGATAGATTGTATAATGATGTACATGTGTACCTAGTTTCATCAAGATGTGAAGTCATCTTCATAGAAAAAAAGCTTAAACGAGAAGGTAAACCTGAGTCAGAACAACCAATTTTTCACTGTTCATCCAACCATGAAATATAGGTCACAACCATTAATTTGCATAAATTTTGAAAAGATCATATCATGATGTACATGTGTACCAAGTTTCATAAAATTGTGAAGTCATCGTAGTGAACGCAAAGGTAAACATGAGGTGTGACGAACGAACAGACGGACGGATGGACAGACAGACCGACGGACACATGCATGCACAGACTGAAAATCTATATACCCCTCAACGGAGTTTGCGGGGCATAAAAATAGCTTAAATTCAAATGCAGAACAACCAATTCTACCATGTTCATCCAACCATGAAATATAGGTCATAGCCATAAATTTGCATAAAAATTAAATAGATCATATTTTGATGTACATGTGTACAAAGTTTCATAAAGATGTCATCTTGGAAAAAAAGCAAAGGTAAACCTGAGGTGAGACGAACAGACGGACACATGCACACTCAGAATGAAAATCTATATGCCCAACAACAGAGTTGGCGGGGCATAAAAATCTTCTCAAATACCATACATGATATATTCATTTTGGGAAACAATTTGGATAAGTCTTTTACAATAAATATAATTACTGTACCATGACATAATTCAAGAATTTGCGGGGGGGGGGGGAGGGGGGCATTTTAAATAGGTAATATAGTTTTACCTTGGAAATAATTGAAAATATATGTAATATGTCAGGAATATAACCAAAATGATAGAAATTTTGTGCAACGTCATTTCCTGGGGGTCTTCTGTTACTGGAAATAAGCCTGACCATCAAGTCTTGACAAGCCATTCATTTTGTCGGTCAGACAAACATGCTAACATATGTAAACTATCGGTTGATAGATGTCACAGTAGAGACAGTGAAAACAGGAGCTTTATAATATCTCCAAATTCCAAAAGAATAGATGCAAAGAAACTTACATTTTTATTCCCCAGCTTAATAAGGTAATGTTTAATACTGGACAATTCTAAATATTGTTTAGGAAATAGTTCCATTTTGAATGTTTTATCACAGAATAAGGTGCCATGTTAAGTTTGGATGCACACTTATTAGTATCTAATTAATTACAAAGCATCTGAACACATATTTGTTTCCCCTTTACATTTCAAGAAAAATGTTCATATTTCACAGGGATTTATATATATATATATATATATATATATAATTATAGTCTCATTTTATTAGAACTGTATACATGTACTATAATGTAAATGGATATATCATTTCTATAGACATTTATCAAGTGAAATTATTTTATTCATATTTGAAATACTTGTAAATGTGTGTTTATCACAATCTGTGTTTTCACCACAAGAGACATAAAAAGATTATATTTCCTGCTAAAAGTTCAATGAGCTGTATGTCCCTGCACAGTGCATGCCTTCAGAAAAACTGAGGACATCAGATAGATTAAGTGAAATTAAGACACAATTTAAAGACATTTATCACCTATCCACATAATGTTCTATGTTCACGTATATAAAAAAAATACAGTTTAAAAGCTATATCTACATCTAAATTAATAATAATGCAATTAAACCTTATACTGGCATATATAAACTACAGGTTTATTTTCATAAAAATCTGATGACTCCTCCTCTCCCCCACCCCACACAAACACATTGAGGTACAATACTAAGGTCAATGATATGAACCTTCTTCTCATCAATTTCTTTCCATAAATTTCACTTCAATAGCATAAGTAGAATAGGAACTCCAAAAATAGTTATGGACTTTGTGCATGACACTTTTACTCATCAAGTTTGTTCCATATATGAATTTCACTTCAATAGAATAAGTAGAAAAGGAGTTATTTTCCTGGCAAGAAAATGTGAAATAGGGGGATAACTAAACAAGAGGGCCATGATGGCCCTGAATCGCTCACCTGAGTACCATTGCTTCAACTGATGTCAAGGTTTTTAAACAGACAAGGATTCTGATATAACTTAATCTAAAACATTTTACCCCTGACAATACTACACACCAAATATCTAAGCAATGGGCCATATGGTTTCAGAGAAGACTTGGGCGCAGGGTCATTTATCACTGTAGGGCCAAGACTTTGAAAATCTTTGTAATGAACCATTAGATGCTACTACATACCAAAAATCTTAGCTCTAGGCCTTATTGATTCATAGAAGAAGATTTTTTAAGATTTTCCTATATAACTCTATGTAAAACAAGTGACCCATTTTCACCAGGGCTATGATTTGTACAATCTTGGTAGTGGCCCATAAGATGATGCTACATACCAAATATCTAAGCTCTAGGCCTTATGGATTCATAGAAGAAGATTTTTTAAGATTTTCCTATATAACTCTGTGTAAAACAAGTGACCCCTGGTGGGGGGTCATTTATCACCATAGGGCTATGATTTGTACAATCTTGGTAGTGGCCCATAAGATGATGCTTCATACCAAATATCTAAGCTCTAGGCCTTATGCATTCATAGAAGAAGATTTTTTAAGATTTTCCTATATAACTCTATGTAAAACAAGTGACCCCTGGTGGGGGGTCATTTATCACCATAAGCTATGATTTGTACAATCTTGGTAGTGGCCCATAAGATGATGCTACATACCAAATATCTAAGCTCTAGGCCTTATGGATTCATAGAAGAAGATTTTTTAAGATTTTCCTATATAAACTCTATGTAAAACAAGTGACCCTGGTGCGGGGTCATTTATCACCATAAGCTATGATTTGTACAATCTTGGTAGTGGCCCATAAGATGATGCTACATACCAAATATCTAAGCTCTAGCCCTTATGCATTCATGGAAGAAGATTTTTTAAGATTTTCCTATATAACTCTATGTAAAACAAGTGACCCCTGGTGCGGGGTCATTTATCACCATAGGGCTATGATTTGTACAATCTTGGTAGTGGCCCATAAGATGATGCTACATACCAAATATCTAAGCTCTAGGCCTTATGGATTCATAGAAGAAGATTTTTTAAGATTTTTCTATATAACTCTATGTAAAACAAGAGGGCCATGATGGCCCTGAATCGCTCACCTGAGTACCATTGCTTCAACTGATGTCAAGGTTTTTAAACAGACAAGGATTCTGATATAACTCAATCTAAAACATTTTACCCCTGACAATACTACACACCAAATATCTAAGCAATGGGCCATATGGTTTCAGAGAAGACTTGGGCGCAGGGTCATTTATCACCATAGGGCCAAGACTTTGAAAATCTTGGTAGTGGCCCATAAGATGATGCTACATACCAAATATCTAAGCTCTAGGCCTTATGGATTCATAGAAGAAGATTTTTTAAGATTTTCCTATATAACTCTATGTAAAACAAGTGACCCCTGGTGCGGGGTCATTTATCACCATAGGGCTATGATTTGTACAATCTTGGTAGTGGCCCATAAGATGATGCTACATACCAAATATCTAAGCTCTAGGCCTTATGGATTCATGAAGAAGATTTTTTAAGATTTTCCTATATAACTCTATGTAAAACAAGTGACCCCTGGTGCGGGGTCATTTATCACCATAGGGCTATGATTTGTACAATTTTGGTAGTGGCCCATAAGATGATGCTTCATACCAAATATCTAAGCTCTAGGCCTTATGCATTCATGGAAGAAGATTTTTTAAGATTTTCCTGTATAACTCTATGTGAATCAAGTGACCCCTGGGGCGGGGCCAATTTTGACCCAGGGTCATAATTTGTACAATCCTGGTAGACAGTCATAAGATCATGCTACATACCAAAAATCAAAAGGCTAGGCCTTGTGGTTTCAGAGAAGAAGATTTTTTAAATTTTCATTTTTAAAATCTATTTTTAGCTCCTGTGACCTAATTATGCGATGGACCAGAACCATTTATACAACTTTAGTAGAGCTTCATCCAAGGAACATTCCTGCAAAATATTTTTCAAATTGGCCAAGCCGTTTAGGAGGAGATGTTGTTTGAAGCAATTGTTGACGCCGGACGCACGCACGCACGGACGCACGCACGGACGACGGACGCCGGACAAAAGGCGATCAGAAAAGCTCACCTTGAGCACGTTGTGCTCATGTGAGCTAACAAGTGACCCCTGGTGCGGGGTCATTTATCCCCATAGGGCTATGATTTGTACAATCTTGGTAGTGGCCCATAAGATGATGCTACATACCAAAAATCAAAAGGCTAGGCCTTGTGGTTTCGGAGAAGAAGATTTTTTCAAGTTTTTCCTATATTAGCCTATGTGAAATCAAGTGACCCCTGGGGCGGGGCCAATTTTGACCCCAGGGTCATAATTTGTACAATCCTGGTAGACAGTCATAAGATCATGCTACATACCAAAAATCAAAAGGCTAGGCCTTGTGGTTTCAGAGAAGAAGATTTTTTAAATTTTCATTTTTAAAATCTATTTTTAGCTCCTGTGACCTAATTATGCAATGGACCAGAACCATTTATACAACTTTAGTAGAGCTTCATCCAAGGAACATTCCTGCAAAATATTTTTCAAAATGGCCAAGCCGTTTAGGAGGAGATGTTGTTTGAAGCAATTGTTGACGCCGGACGCACGCACGCACGCACGCACGGACGCACGGACGACGGACGCCGGACAAAAGGCGATCAGAAAAGCTCACCTTGAGCACGTTGTGCTCATGTGAGCTAAAAATCAAAAGGCTAGGCCTTGTGGTTTCGGAGAAGAAGATTTTTTCAAGTTTTTCCTATATTAGCCTATGTGAAATCAAGTGACCCCTGGGGCGGGGCCAATTTTGACCCCAGGGTCATAATTTGTACAATCTTGGTAGAGAGTCATAAGATCATGCTACATACCAAAAATCAAAAGGCTAGGCCTTGTGGTTTCGGAGAAGAAGATTTTTTCAAGTTTTTCCTATATTAGCCTATGTGAAATCAAGTGACCCCTGGGGCGGGGCCAATTTTGACCCCAGGGTCATAATTTGTACAATCTTGGTAGAGAGTCATAAGATCATGCTACATACAAAAAATCAAAAGGCTAGGCTTTGTGGTTTCAGAGAAGAAGATTTTTTAAATTTTCATTTTTAAAATCTATTTTTAGCTCCTGTGACCTAATTATGCAATGGATCAGAACCATTTATACAACTTTAGTAGAGCTTCATCCAAGGAACATTCCTGCAAAATATTTTTCAAATTGGCCAAGCCGTTTAGGAGGAGATGTTGTTTGAAGCAATTGTTGACGCCGGACGCACGGACGCACGCACGCACGGACGCACGGACGACGGACGACGGACGCCGGACAAAAGGCGATCAGAAAAGCTCACCTTGAGCACGTTGTGCTCAGGTGAGCTAAACAAGAGGGCCATGATGGCCCTGAATCGCTCACCTGAGTACCATTGCTTCAACTGATGTCAAGGTTTTTAAACAGACAAGGATTCTGATATAACTTAATCTAAAACATTTTACCCCTGACAATACTACACACCAAATATCTAAGCAATGGGCCATATGGTTTCAGAGAAGACTTGGGCGCAGGGTCATTTATCACCGTAGGGCCAAGATTTTGAAAATCTTTGTAATGAACCATTAGATGCTACTACATACCAAAAATCTTAGCTCTAGGCCTTATTGATTCATAGAAGAAGATTTTTTAAGATTTTCCTATTTAACTCTATGTAAAACAAGTGACCCCTGGTGTGGGGTCATTTATCACCATAGGGCTATGATTTGTACAATCTTGGTAGTGGCCCATAAGATGTGCTACATACTAAAATCTAAGCTCTAGGCCTTATGGATTCATAGAAGAAGATTTTTTAAGATTTTCCTATTAACTCTTGTAAAACAAGTGACCCCTGGTGGGGGGTCATTTATCACCATAGGGCTATGATTTGTACAATCTTGGTAGTGGCCCATAAGATGATGCTTCATACCAAATATCTAAGCTCTAGGCCTTATGCATTCATGGAAGAAGATTTTTTAGATTTTCCTATATAACTCTGTGTAAAACAAGTGACCCCTGGTGGGGGGTCATTTATCACCATAGGGCTATGATTTGTACAATCTTGGTAGTGGCCCATAAGATGATGCTTCATACCAAATATCTAAGCTCTAGGCCTTATGGATTCATAGAAGAAGATTTTTTAAGATTTTCCTATATAACTCTATGTAAAACAAGTGACCCCTGGTGCGGGGTCATTTATCACCATAGGGCTATGATTTGTACAATCTTGGTAGTGGCCCATAAGATGATGCTTCATACCAAATATCTAAGCTCTAGGCCTTATGCATTCATGGAAGAAGATTTTTTAAGATTTTCCTATATAACTCTATGTAAACAAGTGACCCCTGGTGCGGGGTCATTTATCACCATAGGGCTATGATTTGTACAATCTTGGTAGTGGCCCATAAGATCATGCTACATACCAAAAATCAAAAGGCTAGGCCTTGTGGTTTCAGAGAAGAAGTTTTTTAAATTTTCATTTTTAAAATCTATTTTTAGCTCCTGTGACCTAATTATGCGATGGACCAGAACCATTTATACAACTTTAGTAGAGCTTCATCCAAGGAACATTCCTGCAAAATATTTTTCAAATTGGCCAAGCCGTTTAGGAGGAGATGTTGTTTGAAGCAATTGTTGACGCCGGACGCACGCACGCACGGACGCACGGACGCACGGACGCACGGACGACGGACGACGGACGCCGGACAAAAGGCGATCAGAAAAGCTCACCTTGAGCACGTTGTGCTCATGTGAGCTAAAAACAAGAGTTGTCAGAACAACATAAATGCCCCCTACACTCATCGAGGTCACTGTGACCTGAACCTTTGACTAAGTGACCCCAAAATCAATAGGGGTCATCTACTAGTCATGACCAATCACCCTATGAAGTTTGAGGAATGTGGGTCCAAGCGTTCTCCAGTTACTGATCAAAAAACAATTTTCACATTTGAGATCACTGTGACCTTGACCTTTGAGCAAGTAACCCCAAAATCAATGGGGGTCATCTACTAGTCATGACCAATCACCCTATGAAGTTTGAGGAAGCATTCTCCAGTTATTGATCGGAAACTAAGTGGTCTACCGACGGACCGACAGACTGACAGAACATCCAGCATTTGCAAAACAATATGTCAGAGTTGTGGGTCTTGTGCAAGACACTGCCTCTCATCAAGTTCTTTTCATGTATGAAATTCAATAACATAAGCAGAAGAGGAGTTATCTTTCGGAAAAATCTGTGACAGACA
>CM037788.1:59097177-59128994 GCA_021229015.1 Solen grandis | reverse complement strand
TGTTTGTTACATAAACAACATGAATGAAGGCACGATTGAAAATGCATCTCTTTATGTTCACGAATGAAATTATACTTAGATTTATCACACATTTTCCTTTTATTTAATGCTTTAAAGGCAAGACGTCAAAATTGGCGGGATTACCTCGCGTGCGTGACGTTTGTTTATGACGCCATTTCTTGCAGAAAACCCAGCACAATTGACGCTCCAATCAGTTTATAATGTAGGGTCGGGTTCATGTTCCTGATAATTTCACTGTTTTCCTAATAATTTCACCGTTCAAAACAGTGAAATTATCAGGATATAATCCACTGTTATTTCAAGGTAATCCATCGAAAAGCATTAAATACTTTTTATGCCCCCGAAGAAGAGGGTGTATATTGCTTTGCTCATGTCGGTCGGTCCGTATGTCCGTCGGTACGTCGGTCCGTCGGTCTGTCGGTAGACCAGACCTTGTCCGAGTGATAACTTAAGTTCTATTTGACCTTTAAGTCTCAAACTTCATGTGGTTGTTGCTCATGATTAGTAGATGACCCCTATCGATTTTGGTGTCATTACCTCAAAGGTCAAGGTCACAAGGTCACATGTTGTGTATGTATAATACCAGACCTTGTCCGAGAGATAACTTAAGTTCTATTTGACCTTTAAGTCTCAAACTTCTTGTTGTTGTTGCTCATGATTATTAGATGACCCCTATTGATTTTGGTGTCATTACCTCAAAGGTCAAGGTCACATGTTGTGTATGTATAATACCAGACCTTGTCCGAGTGATAACTTAAGATCTATTTGACCTTTAAGTCTCAATCTTCTTGTGGTATTAGTAGATGACCTCTATTGATTTTGGTGTCTTTACCTCAAAGGTCAAGGTCACAGACCTTTAAGTCTCAAACTTCTTGTGGTTTTTGCTCACGATTAGTAGATGACCCCTATCGATTTTGGTGTCATTACCTCAAAGGTCAAGGTCACATGTTGTGTATGTATAATACCAGACCTTGTCCGAGTGATAACTTAAGTTCTATTTGACCTTTAAGTCTCAAACTCATGTTGTTGTTGCTCATGATTATAGATGACCCCTATGATTTTGGTGTCATTACCTCAAAGGTCAAGGTCACAAGGTCACATGTTGTGTATGTATAATACCAGACCTTGTCCGAGAGATAACTTAAGTTCTATTTGACCTTTAAGTCTCAAACTTCTTGTGGTTGTTGCTCATGATTATTAGATGACCCCTATTGATTTTGGTGTCATTACCTCAAAGGTCAAGGTCACATGTTGTGTATGTATAATACCAGACCTTGTCCGAGTGATAACTTAAGATCTATTTGACCTTTAAGTCTCAATCGTGGTTGTTGCTGTCATTACCTCAAAGGTCAAGGTCACAAGGTCACATGTTGTGTATGTATAATACCAGACCTTGTCCGAGTGATAACTTAAGTTCTATTTGACCTTTAAGTCTCAAACTTCTTGTGGTTTTTGCTCACGATTAGTAGATGACCCCTATCGATTTTGGTGTCATTACCTCAAAGGTCAAGGTCACATGTTGTGTATGTATAAACCAGACCTTGTCCAATTTTTCAAACTTTATGTGGTTGTTCTTATTAGATGACCCCTATCAATTTTATTAATACCTCAAAGGTCAAGGTCACAAGGTTGCATTTGTATATATGTTTGATGACTTGGCCTTGTCCAAATAAAATTTTAGTCCTATTTCAGACTATATGTGGTTGTTCCTTATAATGAGTAGATGACCTCTATTGATTTGGGTGTCAACATCCAAAGGTCAAGTTCACAATGTCACATGTTGATATATTTTCATTGTATAAATGTCTTGCCCAAGTGATAACTTCTATTTTATTTTTACTCTTAAAGTCCTAACCTCATGTAGTTGTTGTTAATTAAAACCCTTTTTTTTGTACGATTTAAGCACTGTCTGACTAATAACTCAAAACTCATTGTGTCTGGTTTTATTTCAGTAAAAATGTTTAGTTCCACATTTTAGCACATTATATTTTCACTCAAATTTTTGAAGTTTGAGAATTTTTTGTGACAAGCCAACATTATGAAGGCAAACTCCTTGCATGTAAGGCATATATGTTTCACAAACATTTCTTGTTTATTATTTTTAAGATAAAATGATTCATAGTAATAGAAATAGGCAAATACATTCATTGACTCGATTATTTGTATTAGACTACAATAAAGAAAACATTTATGCTGTGATTCTGTATGTTATTTACTTCAAACTCATCCTTGTAATGCGTCATATTCCTGTTCAGAACTTCTTCAAGGAATATCTTGTAGTGCGTCTTCACTGATAGTTCCATCGCGGCAGGATTTTCAAAGCCAAACATATCTCCTTCATCATCTGGGATCACACACATTAAAGAAGTGTATATAAATTTTATGTCATAAAACTAAATGAAGAAGAACGCCATTTAATTTCAGAGGACTTATTTTTAGAACAATATGCCATGACAAGTCATAAGGGCTCCGTCGTTATCGTACATGACTACCAAATCGAAGGTTGTGGTTTCGGGCCCTATTGAATGCAATAATATTTCATGATCTTTGCGGGGACAAAATAAATACTGGTCCAACGCAGGAACCCCTGAGATGGATAATATGTCATGTGATAACATCATTAGAAATCGGCGTAAATTGAAAAAATTATTCTTATACATACCGAATTAGGTATGTTTATTTTTTTTTTTCAAAATGCTGTAAAAATAATTCCAGAGAGTTATCAAATAATTTATTATACAATTGGGTACGTGAGTTCCCGTTTCATTCAGAAAGTTTAGATTGTGAGCATATAGCTAGAACACTATTTACATGCCTTTTCACTTCATGTATTTACTCTTTGCATCTACATCATTTATATAATCGCACTATGCCTCTACTTTCAGCAAATTATGATAATTATTTCAGGGTAGTGTCGTAGTGTAGTATCGGGCTCCTTCGATCGTTTTGAGAGAAGCTCATTCACAATATGCAAGATAAAAATCATTAAATACTAGTAAATTTCGACAAACTTGTGTACGAAATGCTACAAAAATAGTGTTTTGTACATTATTCTACTGGATGAACTAGTGACACAATCCTCAATGGATCGTTTTTGTTTTCATGGAAATGAATTTCATCTAATAGTATTTTAGTAATTTGGGTACTTTTGTATTCATGAGACAGATATAGAGTTGCTTCGCTGTGCTATAAGGTTATAGACAATTGGACTGATCCTATATCTAGCCCTATTATCCTAACACTTGACCAACCAGTCTTGGTACTACATGTATCCCTTTTTGGTGAGTACCACTCGCAAGATAGATATACCAATACTATTTTATGACTTTGGTATGACGTGACAGGTGATAGAACCAATCTAGATTACGGTGTTTATCAAACATTAATTATATTCAACTTAAACAGTTATTGTGGTCTAGAAATTATTCGGCTGCAACACTCTCTCATACAAGATCAGCCTTCACATTAAAATATGATTAAATACCTTCGTTCACTAGTTTTACTTTCCGAACAACAGATGGTTGTTTATTGAAACGTCTACTTCGTACATATCGTCTGAAAAGTAAAAGTAAATACAATTCTATAAAGCTCTTGTTTGACTGATTATAATTAAAACTACGATTTGTTCCCATTTTAACTCTTTTTAATCAACGTTTCGGACAAATGTCTTTATCAAAATACTGACAATTATTGACAAATGACAACGTCATTTTCTGCCTAACATCATTATTTTGTTATGATTGCAGGAAATTGCAAATCTGTAATGCTGAAACGTTGATCAAGAAGAGTTAAATTTAAAAGTTTTCTTATAAATTTTTTAAAAAATATTTCTGATTTTTACATGTATTGTGGGTTTATATTCAGAATTAATGAAATATAAGTGTAGTTCATTGGATTTTAGCATCAACATTCAAAGTTGGAATTTTCTATAGTGAAACATATCAGGAAGAAAACGGCACCTACATTATTAAATTCATAATTACATTACATATTTTATCATATGACATTGTGCTCAAACAGCTGTTTCCGGTTTCGTATAGCCATCACATGTTTTCTTATATTTAAGACTTTATATATAACTTTTACGCCGAACTACATCACTACGTGTCACGCGAGTTTATTCTATATGAATGGATAGTGTGTTGAACTCGAACAGCTGGATTAAGTGTGTTTGATTCATTATTCTTATGATGTTGAAATTGTATGAGAAATACAAACCTTAAATCGTTATTTTCAGTTTATCATTTGAAACTATTTTCTTGGTGTTAGATTTCAAAAATTAATTCGTTCACAGTCGTTCATTCATTTGATTGTCTGTTGTCATAATTGCGATTTTCTATCACTATAGGTCATATGATAAAACGAATTTGACATGAATTGCCATTTCATACAAATTTTACTTACCTCGTTCATGAAAATGTTATTAAGCTCGCCAGAGGCTCGCTTAATAACTTTTTCATGAACTAGTTTAGTAAATTTAGATATGAAATAACAATTCATGTCAGATCCTATATCATTTATTTGGACAATGGCACCATGATTAAAATTATAAAAAATCTCACATCCTGCGCTTTCCCCACACCATCAGCAAAGTGATACCGATAATGACGAAAGCTCCACACCCGATGGCCACATAAATCCACACGTTACTCGGGCACTCTGGAAAAAAAAACATGTAAGTTAACCCCGTGTTAACGAACACAGCTTCGAAACAACCGACTCATATTATGTAACCAGTATTATGATTCAAAAGATATGTTTTTAATTATAAATTCACCTTATTTAACGACATCCATAAAAAGTGGTAAACCTTGTTATTTTACGACAAGTACCTTTAAGACAGTTTAACATTATATGACGATATTGTTTTGCTGATACTATTATCAGCTTCATACAGTTCTCTCACTATTGATCCCATAAGAATGAGATCCTGTGTCAAAGCATTACGGAAGTCACAAAAATATAAAAAAAAGTTTCCCTTTGTTCACAAAAAAAATGATTAATGGTATTTTATGAGAATGCAAATTCTATCTTTCAACTCCTGTTAGTGTACAAAACAATTTATGGTAGATTTCTATCGCTGCAATTGCTAAATAAAGACACGTAATGTTGCCATGCAGGTTATTATTTTCAAATAATCATCGGTTATATCAGTTAACTTCGTTTGTTCCCGGTTCTATTTTTCGATTTGTTGCTGATAAACTTGAAATTATGCACTTTATCCTAAGGTCTAATCATTTACCCTGAGTTGTGAAATCAAATGAAAAACACGTTTAATGATAGAAGTGTCAACTAGTTTCTTCTAATTGGACAGAGATTTTTTTTTGGGGGGGGGGGGGCGTAAATTTACTGCATTTTACATGTGGTTTTCCCTTGCCAATTACTTCCTTTTTTTCCTAAATAACTATCAATTTTCCTAATGAAGTAGCTTTTTTTCTCAAAAGAAATACACTATAGAATTTTAATGAAAATTATGTCTTTCTTATAATTTAAACTTGAAACTTTCTATGACATATACCACTTGAACTAGGTATTCTTTTGTTAAATAAAATATTTTAATTATCTTATGATTTCTCTTTTTTTTAATTATAACGCTAATTTTTCCAATATGAAGTCCACAGGTTGGATGTATGTTGACTTGAAAATCGTAAAGGTTTCGTGCATTCAATGTTGACCTCTGACAGATTTAGTCGAAAACTGTATTACTGACATGTTTATTAATATCATGCATATTGCGTAATAGGGAATACCGTATTCTAACAGATGAAGAGCAAAATTTTGTATAGTCCATCAAAATCTAGGCTTAGCATACTGCGAACGTTTCTGAAGTTAACATAGCTAATGAATATTATTCTCACCATTGATAAAATACTATTTAAAAATGTACCAAGATGAAAAACTTTTAAAAGAGAGAGAGAGAGAGAGAGAAAGAAAAATGTGTAGGTGTTTGTCTTTGAGAGGACAAGTATATATTATACAAAACCTTGATAGATAAGCAATAGAAATAAAATTATACTAAACACACCTTCCTCACAAAAGTCGCCAATAAAACATTCATTGCAACCGAGCGAGCACTTGCCACCTTGGAAATCACAGGTGTTGTTCTTACAGTTAAAGCTGCAATTCCTGTCACACTTTAGGTCAAAGAATCCGTTCACACACCCCTGAGTACATATCTCGTTAGTCTGATTACATTCCTTATTCAGGCACGTTTGGCTGCACATCTTGTCACAGTTGACACCATGGTGACCAGCCACACATCCTTCTATGCAGTCACCACGCCATCGTTCACAGTGGCTATTTAAGCAATTTTTGCTGCACTTTCTTGAGCAATCAAGACCGTAAACGTCTTGTGACACACATCCATATGTGCAGCTGCCGGTGTCTCGATCGCAAGATTCATTAGCACAGTTGACGGAGCAATTATTATCACACGTGGGTCCCCACAAGTTTGGCCTTATACAGCCGTCGAGGCAGTAACCGTTACTATCGTTACAGGTTTGGGTGGCATTATCAGGAACAGCTAGGCAGTTCTCAGAGCATATTTGATCACAATTCGGGCCGTAGAACCCATCAGGTTCACATCCTTTTTCACATGTGCAATCCCTATTACAGGTACTACCAAGACACTTCTTGGAACAATACGTAGCGCATATGCAACCACAGAAATCTTTCCTATCGCACGTTTCTGTGCTGCAGCATCCTTTAAAAATGAAAGTGTAAAAATGTTTGGTTGGTAAATTACAACATTGGGTGGATTTAAGGTATTTATGAGGTTATTAGAACTGGAAACTTAAAAAAACAGAAAAAAAAAACTTCTTTCTCATTTGTTACTTTTTCGATCCGAAATTTGTCGAGAGCATGAAGACATAACCTATTTCTGTAACTTCAAGCCAACTCCAGAATATTTGCTTGAAATCACATTTTAAAGAGATCTTCTGAGGAATATACGGCAGTTGTAATGCTAGGTTTAAAACATGAAACTTTTAATTATTGGACCACAGGAAAAACTTCTCGGGGTTCACGTAAAGAATCAAAGTTCATGTATTCAAATACTCAGTTTAAAATACCAACACCCGCAGATAGGGGAGATAGCTATTAGAGTCAATATACAAAAAAAAAATATACAAAAACACATTAAAGCATATTTTCTTTGAGAAAATAACATGCACGGAATTGATTTCTAATGCAATAAAAGTACTTTCATACTTTGCAATTTACATTATTATTTTGAAATAAAAATGTTTCCACAGGAATTGTCAAGGAAATAATTATCAGAAAATTTAAAATAGAAAGTTTGAAAAAACTGCTTTGTCACAACTGATATTCTACATTATCCGGAAATGCTCAACTGACAAAGCATGTTATTGTTTAATAAATGTTGTCACATGTAAAGTAACAAGCAACAATAGTGTTTATTGATTTTATTATTTATTAATACGATAGTATTATTATATTCCTATTTAAAATGCTGCTATTTCTATCTGTCACAAATTTAATCTTGCGTGCGGTGCTCATCAATCCGAAAATTTAACAAGCACCGTAATCACTCTAAGTTTTGGGACACCTTTAATTTTTGAGAAAATAATCATGTTTTGTGCCTCTAAATTTGGGACACTTTAAATTTGATAATATTTCAATTGACTCTTTTATTCTCTTTTTTAATGAAGTTTTCGGACAAAATTTTATCCAATAATAACTGCTTACCCAATGCTTTTTATTCTATACCATTACGCAAATTTTGTTTTTTAGAAGCAGGTGCATGAAATTCACATTATTGTGATATTTACTTAAAGCAGGTGAAGAATTATTCGTTTAACTAAATAATAAACCAGACAGATACTCCAATTGTTTATCTTCAATTCCCATCCCTATTTGCTTTTCACCCACCCGTGACACATTATCAATCGCTTGTTAAAACAACAGAGCGCCTCGGGTACGGGTCGGGTGGGAGGAGTGGGTACTGTATATTCGCGTACGTGTCAGTAATTGGCAATAAAAGACAATGAGCAGACGATAACAAACGACGCAGTGGTCCAATTAACAGCAGATGAATAAGGGTTCTGAGACTGTATATGTGCTTGTTTTTGACAACTCTCAATAATGATGTATATATAGATGACGTTCGAATGAATAGCAATTATTGTTAGAAAGAGTAAACATAAAACGTTATTTGTCAAACATTGTAACTGATGTTAAATAAATAAAATTTAAACACAAATTAATATTTTTATTATTTAAGAATCGTATATATATATATATGGATTAATAGGTATGTGTATGATGTTCATAAACGCACATTGAAAATTGACGATATCACATTGAAAAGAATTGAGGTGTACCTAAGTTTTGGGACGCTTTTTGAAAAATATTTTCTTACGACTCTTAGTTTTTGGACAAAATAAAAATATTTTTCTGTCCCAAAAATTAGAGCGATTACGGTATATGGTGGACAATAATACTTTAAACTACAAAACGTCATGTATACATAAATTTCATTAAATGAATTTTTGTATTGAATTTTTTTTCACACCTGTAAACTGGTCACACACCCTAGGTCTACACAGAGCGTGACATTCGTCAGAGCACTTCAGACCGTAGGTACCATCACTGCAACCGTTTGTGCACGATCCGTCCTCCATATCACAGCGCTGGACAGTACTATTTCCCTTGCAATCTTTTGAACACTCTTGGCATTTTCCAGCTTGTTTGAAGAAGTGTAGCTTGCAAACACCACAAACTGCATTGTCACTGTAACCAAACAGGGTTTACATAGCTCTTAAACAGTTTTATTTTCTATTTCCCTATTCTCTATTTCTTCAAGTAGTCAGATAAATGAATATTTACTTTCTTTCATCTTCCTTATTTACACGAAACGTTTCAAATTGTAAAATAAAAATGCTGGATTATGTTGTAATATTTTCCAATATTACTCAAGATTTTGAGTTAACTTAGCGCTTGGTGAAATTGATCAAATTTGAACCCTTTCTAACTATTGTAAATATCACTTAATTTAATATGTGAATAATTAGCATGTAATGATTATTACATAATTTGGTTTTATCGAAAATACATGTACTTTAAAATAGTAATTATTCATTTTTTACGCTAGCGTAAGATAAAATATATTAATTCTATGAGTATTTAATTTTAAAGAAGATTAATGTATTAAAAGAAAATGAAGAAATTGTAATATCTTGTAGTTATTGAAATTATTGCATAGTTCTTTGTCAATACATGAAAATAAATTCAAATTTATATCGTTTACCTACTTCGAAAAAAGTAACGCTTTGCTCTGTTTGTTATCTCTAAATTTTATCAATTCGTTTCAATTATTTATATATAGCTCTGGGTTTTTTTCCGCAGATCAATTAAAACCTTTGGTAAAGCTTTTGATTAATCTCTTGACCTATTGCCAAGTGTTCATCCTATATCTGAAAGTGGCTTTACTTTTTCAAACATCGCGTATTGATATTTTCAATTCATAGCTGTGTGTGTAAGTGGGATTTTTGTGTTCTTTTTGCAAACAAAATATAAGAGTATCGGCTTTCAGTAAGTATTTAAAGCTTTCATCCACAGTGAAGATCAAACTGCAACTTTCCCAATTGCACGGTCACCGGACAATAGCGTATTGATCTTAATCATTATTATTTTCAGTATAAGGACATACATAACCCCGTTTTTGTTTAAAATTTTCCGAATCAGAAATTAAACAAATTTTGGCTGGGATAGTTTAAGAAGGAATGAACAGTGGTGAAGAGATCTTTACAAAAGGGAGCAGCATGACAAGCTTTCTACTAACACAATAAAATCGTCTAAATCCAGATAAAAATACATATATGTTTCATTTACGATTCTAACTTTTAACGATTAACAGTTCTTGACCAGAGCAGTCGAAGAATCACGTTATTTCCACAAGTGTGCTATTTTCGTCAAATGTATTGAGAAAATACCATAGAGAGAAGTCTAATTTCTACCCCATACCGAAATAAAAGAACATGACCAGGGATATTTTCTGTGGATAAATAGGTGCTACAAACATTTTAAGTTGTTCCAATTATTATTCGTGTGCTTCGCTTAATTCCAAAATGTTTCTTTGATAAAGGTCGTTATGATACGGTTTATCCATTTGAGTCCGAGAATTACCAACATTCTTGTTTTAAGGACGACCTAAGATATGCAAAAGAAAGTTTTTAAAGTTAAATCTATTTCTGTTTCTTTATTTATAACCATGTGATTGAAAAATATTTCCAATATACCGCCAAATAAGATGAGATGTGATTTAAAAAAATAAAATTGATGACCTGAAAAAGGTTGATTATCTGATTGCTGATTAAATCGTTAAAATATAAAGTATCTTTAAAGTAAGTTAATTCAACTACAGTATTTTGAAGCATGGCATGAGGTATAATCAAATAGAGCAGAAACCGTATATAGCAGCTCTTTTATGAGTAGAAAAAAAAGCTTGTTTCAGGGTGAACTTTAAAATTGGGTATTTAAAGCAACAGATACGACGTATAAGCTTTACAGCGAAGATAAAAATGCTTATCAATGGATTCAAGCTAATTACCGCATACCGGCTAACAGATTGACGGAAATAAGGAATAAATAGATAAAGAAATTATGAACATAATGGATGAGCCAAATATCCAAGGCGTAGCGTAGGAATCTTAGGTGGCTGAGCTATATTAAAGGAATCTGTGAAATCATGATATGATGGTGTAAAAAACAATCGATATACATACTTTTCTTTGTCATAAGCACATTGAAAACAGTTTAAATCCATCTCACAGGAAAGGTTACAAAACGGTCCGGCCAAGTGCTTTTCTGTACACCCGAAACGACACTTCCCAGTCGTCCTGTCACACGAGTCTGTATCTTCCATCACGGACACAGCACTGGTATTTGGACACTCAAAGTCTCTTTCAATTCCGTCTACACACTCATTTGAATTGTTACAAGTAATATTATCAAATAAACACGTTTGATTACACATATCCTCGGTAGCTGTCATGTTAACGCAATCATCACTAGTGCTATTGCATGAGCTTGAATTAGTGACGGTTGAATTTATTATCTCTGAACAACACGGAAGTAAATTCATCGAGTCGTTGGTTCCCAGCTTATCTGTTACATTAGTATTGCACAAGGGGGAAACAGTTGTAGGTGGCGGTGTTGGTGGAGGAAGGCAGAATTCGCTACAGCTGTATAGCATAGCAGTAGGTGTCGTTGGTGTTGTCATTTCTGTTTCTTTTGGAACTTCCGTTACGTTTTCTACAATGTCTAAAGAAAATGTTGTACTCTCCGTGACATTCGCAGGGACTGAAAATATATTACAATTTTAAACTTGATAACATTGTAGCGCCGTATACATATATACAGTTCCGAACGCTTAAATATATAATCAACATAAAGTTATTGTGAACGTCCTTAATATTACCGTCTTCATTACTATACAATCATGACCATGTACATCACCAATCAGCATGGTAATTCCCATCATTTTCAGCATAATAACCACATTCATCCTTCGACATCAATCAGCATAACCATCATAATCAGAATAATGAAAATAGATAATTAATTGCAACAGTGTGACTTTCAACACATGCAGATTGACAGCTATCATTTCGATTAGAAGATACTCAACTATTTATAATGAACTTCGCGCTATTATTATTAATTGTTAAATTATACGATTTTCTGGCTAGAAATGATATTGACATCTAAAAACAGTATTTTGATGAAAAGGACATAACTCTTATTGAGCGCAAAGTATAGAAATGTAGTCACAGGAAATTTGACATGTTGTAAATTTTCGCCATATGTCTATGACATGGTACCGCATGGATGCATATCTCAAATGTCTGAAATAATGTCGTAAGAAATCAAAATTCCATATTCATACACATAAAATGGAAGTTTATATTTCATACCTGAATATTAATATGCTACCCATAGACATAAAATAAGAATCGTCGTCCCTCTCAAACTAATTATTCTGAGATTTGAATAGGATAAGTACATATTAAATCATATAACATTATGATTCCGTCATTTCAATATAAAGTTAAACGCAGTAAACGGCGAATAAAGGTTGAATTTTATATTAATACTTTGTGTTAAAGAAATACAGAAGTGAAAATATAATTATACGTTGACAAACATGTGAATTAAACACATATGAATCAGTCCCGATGACGCATTGTGTTTTTTATATTCTGTGTTAATGATTGCATCAGCAGTTAGTTGTTTGGAGGAAGGCGATCTATTGAGAGAAAAACCAACATCAATCGTACCTCCTTACGTAGGTGATTTGGAAAAGAACCTTAATGTACTGAAAAGCGACATCTTTGTCGCATGCATCTATCAAGGTCCACTTATGTTTCCCCAGGAAGACACAAGAACATCCACGACTTTTTTCTATGTTGTTTTTTTCACAAAATGATGATGTTTTCAAATATGTTAAAGAGAAAATAATTAAAAAATTTTAACTTAAACAGGAAGATATAAATCAAAAGAGATTCACCTGCTGTTGTTTAAAGTGTGTAATTGCTTACGAAGTATGTCACACACTTTTAAGGAACATAATTGCCAAAAAGGCAGATCTAATATGTCACCAGGTAGTTAAAGTGTTTACCACAATTGCGGAAGATTTTTGTGTCTTAAAAGGTGCTGTCACTCGACAGTAAATTTTTACCCCGGGTAATATTTCCGTATAGAAATGATTAAATGCAGAATACTGTGATAATCCGATAGGGGTAAATTTTAATGCGCGAATAATCGAGAGGCTCGGAAATTAAAATGAAAGTATAATTTCCTTTTTTGCTTTAATATTTTACCATTTACACCCGCTTCACTCTGTGGTGTAAAACAAGGTAGTCCATACCGGGAATGTGAATTAACTTCAAATATGTCACGGTATGCGGTTAAACACTCCTTGGTCATCGCAAATTTAATATACGTACTATTATATAACGTATAGTGTTTGCTTTCAGTTGACATAGATTTAGAACCAAAATAATTATGCTACCTATGAATCTGGCTTCCATTCTTACTTTCCAGAGATAATATTGACAAATTAGACATTAATATATACATTTAGTCCATTCTCATCAAGAAATAATTTGCTAATTTTATCTTAATACTGTGTTAATTCTAGTTTTGAAATATTTGTCTGTGTCTATGTTGTAAGATATCATTATATTATTTTATTTTGTAATGAATGAAAACTACACAATCGAAATTCATGTTTTTCTTGTTTTCATGTTTACAACCTCTTGTTTTATTTGCTTAAAACACACAAACAGACATTGTTAGGCTTGCTGTACGCAACTTGAAACGACTGCGTTGATGTGCTTAGCGACTTAAAGTATCCATACGACAATAAATAATGCATTTAAGATTCGAATATGCTTGTGAATTTCATTAAATTTACTTCATATGAATGTTTCCTACTTTATTACGTTTCGATTTATATCATCCTCGGGTATTTAAGTTAAGCTGTTATCATAAATCAATTATTTTACTGCCGCGTTATCTTATTAATCAAATATAAAATTAATTTATTATCTACATCATGTGTATGAAAAGACGGAGATGATATCGAATATGACCGTGGAAATTGAACAAGACTTTAGTAAACATTTCCTTAAGGAGAAAGTATGTGTTTAATGAATTCAGGAAATGAAACAAACAAACCCGATTTTGACTCTTGAAAAGAATGCTATTTTAACGCTGTTTCCAAAAAAAAAAAGCTTACTAAATATACTTCCAATATGATAAATATTTATAACTTTCTGATCCTAAATTCCATTTAAAGCGGTTGAACTTATGATACCGTCAACAATCATGTTTTATCCAGAGTAAGTCTAGTATTGTTGCGATGATGTCGTTATAAATACCCTATTTATTTCATTATCACACGTAAAAGTGAAATGGACATGTACAAACTGTAAAAACAATAAATATAGGTGAAGAGTGATATATGTGTTTAAAATAAAACAACGTCAGTAAATTATTGATATTCTAAGCGAATTAAATTAAGCATCATGATACTAATTTTCAAACAAACATTTTGATTTATTATTGAGTCCCATTTAGCAGACACCTTCCCGAAGCGTCTAGAATTTCTTATTCAATTAACTAGCCACTTGAAAGAGGTATGACTTAATGCCTTCATCTATAGGAACTTAAATAGCATTGACTGGCATGGAAGAGAATAAGGCATACTTTACCATGACCATTTGGACACTCACAGTTTCCATTGTCATTAATTGTTGATCATACCATGCTATGCACCCAATGGGGTTCGAAAAAAATTAACAACAAAACAAAAGCAATACTATACCACGTCCCAGTTCACAATACATGTATTACAAAAGATTTTGTATGTATTATTATATTTTTGACCATTTCAATAGAAGTTTTGTAAGTAAGCAAGTCTTGTCTAAAGTTAGAATTTATTTTAAAGTGGCATTTCAGAATGAAATGGGTAGCTCCTGTTGAAATGTTATTACACGTACTTAATTATTTGGTTTACAGTGTCTATTGCATCTCTATCTATTATTTCCTTGATTTTGGATAATGAATGGGATCATGGGTGCGTCTTATACGGAAATTATACCGCATTAAGATATTTCAAAACAGCGTCTAATAGAGGAATGGTTTATTCGATAATGGTTATAAATGGTAAAATGTCATTGGGGTATCGTAATATTTAATAATCTATCGCCCCATTTGCAATTTTATAGGAAGAGTACAACCAGCTACAGTTGTTTTATATCTAGACTGAATGGAGAGTACACATTTAGTATCAATGAAAGAAACTACATATGAAAACACATTACCCATCAAATCTTGAAGAAAAAAGAATCCCCCAAAACAAATGATATGATGATTCGCGAAAAAACAAAAACGATTTCGATTATGGTTATCGTCATTCCATCCATTTACATAATGAAGTAGGGAGATCGAAAAACGATGAAAATATTACCTAAACTTTTTAATACATGTGCTTTAAAGCAGAAATTTCTCGATTCGATTACAGTAATGTAAAAATACACAACAAAAGTCCCCCCCCCCACCAAAAAAACACAAAAAAAACAAAAACTTTACTTACGGACATTCCGGGAGGTAAACGCCAAGAAAGCTATCAACACAATCATTTTCAACTCATGTGGGTAGCACAAATATGTGTATGAAAACCTTAATAAAGATTCCTATATTATGATGATTATATGCCACTTATCAATTAAAGAATATTTGAGTTTAGAAATTGTCTTGACTTCCTGCCAGGCAGATGCGTGACACCAGCAGGAGATGCGTAGATAAAATGGCGGGTGGTGACTGTGAAAGCTTAGACTAGAAAAGGAAGAAGGACATTAAATTTATTTGTAGAGCTAGTCAGTTTTCCCCCTCAGGGACTCATATTAAACTGAGTATGGCTACCTGGCTACAATTTCAGTGTATTGTTTGACTGAGGGTTTCTATTATGTAAAAACTTCCCATTTATAAGGCTTTTTTTTTCATAGAATACATTTTTTTATCAATGGATTACTATAAGGACGTTTTAACAGTATTGTCGTTGTATAAAAAGTTTTTATCAAATCATATGCTGATGTTTTGATAAGGTTCTTGCACTTTTGTTTTGATTAACATCCCACCGACAGTGCATCATTCATTTCAGGATTTTTTTCCTTATAGAACCACTACTTGGTAATCCGTCTTTTTTCATTATGAGACTTTGTCTACATGAGGCAGATAAAGTGCTGCGGTATCAGTGCCATTCATATTATACTGACACTCAGCCAATCAGTCCTGTATGTACCTTTATATGCCGAGCGTCATTGCAAGAGAAATATCTCGGCATCGCTTTTACTAGTTTCATCTTTAGTGTGAGTTATAAAACATTTTGAAAGTAGATTTTGTGTTTTTAAGTAGATACTAGAACTACACATATGGTAATCAACAAAAGTAGGTGTACCAGTACAATTTCTAACGATTTGGGTATGTCTGTGCACGGAATTGAACCTACGTCCTCTTGGTCACAGTTCGATCGCTCAATCATTCATTTACCGGAACGTGTCAATTTCAGTAAATAAACATAGTACAAGTCTGGTTTCAGTAGGTAATATGGGAAAAACTCAGGAGTCAAAACTAAAATTTCACGTTCATACTGAGTTTCAATCTAATTTGTCGAGGGCTTAGCTTTCTCTAAATTTCCTTCTTGTTGCTAGGGAAATGAATGGGTTTTTTTTATTATACATTATGGTGCAAATTAAGTTAAAAAAAATCAACAACAACACACACACATAAAAAAAAAAAAAAAACACACACACACAAAAAAAAACAAAAAAAACAACACGAAAAATGACTGGTTTTGATCGAGTGTCGAAAGGGGGGGTCATGTTTCAGTCTACGATTATCCTGGTGCAAAATTGTACATATTTTCAAAAGTTTATGATAAATAGTTTTTCATTTTGCCAGGTTAAATCACGAAAGTGGTTTGACTACAGTCAGAAGTAAATATTTGATTTTAAGATAAATGCAAAATAGAATTCCCATTAAGATCGGAAGAAACGATGTCACATTTTATGACCCCCGTCATTATTTTATTGAGAACGTGTCTGAATAAATAAACCATTCTCTTATTTGGCAAATTATTCCAACAACCCATAACTTAGTTTTGAAATAAATCTAGGCATTTATTTAGACCCCTTTCTTTGTAATTCAGAATTGCACTGTTTTACAAGGACATGTCCCAGGACCGAGTAATTAAAACATTCCCAACGTAACCAGGAGACCGTTGATTAAGCTCTCTGCTTCGTACTGTTATTAAGAATAGAAGTCAGTCATCGTGCACCTACCATGTTTGGCAATTTCCAGTGCACCAAACTTCAGATATATTAGGTAAAGAAGTTTCGGTCAGTATAATCCAGTGAAATAATGTTATTTTTTATAACTAAAATTCAACAAACAGTTTTAAACATGTACTGGTGAAAATGGTTCTAGTATATGTCTCTTGCCAAGCGCTCACCATATAGTTGTAGTCACAGGAATGTTGTTATTATAATGTGAATGCATGTGGTATCATGACACTTGTCCGCGGCGTGATATCGCATTGAGCTGTCCACCTGTTTCATACAAATTCACAAATTGACTGATAAAATAGCAGTTGTAAATCAAAATACCGACGCAACGGAAAAATAACGTGTAAATATACATGTACAACATATCAGAAAAAGCTCATCACCTTCAAAACATGGGAGAGAAAGACAGAGAGAGAGAGAGACAGAGAGAGAGAGAGACAGAGAGAGAGAGTGGAAACTTGATTGCATTAGATGCATACATCTAGTATCTGAACCAATTTTACATACAAGACTAAAGGTCGTGGGTTCGATTCCCGTAGTAAAGTCGTAAAATTTGGTACTGGCATAGCTCCCTTGCTTGGTGTTCAGCACAAAAGGGTAGTTCGAAGATTTGTTAGCCCGGTGTCAGGATAATGTGACTGGGTGTGGTATCATGTCACATGTCTATAGCGTGATACTGCAGTGAGGAAGCACTATATCTGTCTCGAGTAGACATAGTCTCTAAATGACTGAAATACATTCAATGGGATATACTCAACAAACAAACATGCCAGACCAGATGGCTGGTCAGTCAGTCATTTCAGTACTATGCTATTAATAAGAGTAATATAAGTATACATTTTTTACCTGGTGGTGGGTAAGAAAGAATAAGACGAACAAAGTCACCACACTCTATACGCATAAAATCGTTATAACATCATTGTTTAAGATGGGCTAAGCTCACCACTCATCACTTTTTAAAGATCATGTATTAGCGTTTAAGTGTCAGTATGGATCGACGTTTTTTTTTTTTTTTTTTTTTTTTTTTTAGATGCGGCAGTACACGAATATTTGACGGAAACATTCTGATGCTTTCCCTGGGAAAGTTTCATGGGTCACATCCCGAATAGAAAGAAAATAAGAACAAAACGACAACAACAAACTGTAACAGTGCATGTGAACTTGGCTAGTATTTTTGCAACAATGCAATGACTATACATAAAACAATTAGTGTTATTTAAACCTTTTACTTCAAAAAGACGGAAATGAAATATATTAGTCCCAAACTTCACAACCCACTGATGGCATTGTCATTCTTCACTTATGTTAGCAGATCTTTTCGATGATAAAATCCCCTTGAAAGTTGGACATTTTGTTTTAAAACACGCTTAATCAAACAATTAAATGAATTTGTAGTCATATCGTCGTACTGCATTCATCATGAGCTTAGAGAAAGACAATGCCTAGATCTACAATCATCTTTAAAGATGTATTCAAAACTTATCTCTACCAATCTAGACAGAAAGTTGTATGTTAAATCATTGTGAAAAAATGGTATGCAGCAATAATATTTACAGAAAAGTCAAAAGATTGAAACAGATAAAGTTATATAAACAAAGGAAAATCTTAATAAACACCATGTTTCTAACTCCTGGCGAATACACACGGAAATTACCTTACACAGTCGGAAACAAGCCGAGCGCTTTCGTAAATGCTCGGAACGTCATGAATATTAATAAAGAACAAACAGGCTGCACGTTTTTCCTGCATTTACATTAAACCGTAGGGGATTGACATTAGACACGCTTATTTACATAAGACAACCACGCATTAATTACCAGCGAGCCCTTCCGATAATGGCGGACTCAATTCCGTAATATACTGGATTTACCGGTCGGTTTGTACAAACATATTTATCGTTTTATATCGATAATGTTTCGAAAAGTGAAGATTTCTTTTAATATCCAATCTTCATTTGAACGTAGAGCCGAATATATCGTTAATGTCCTCCTTCTTTGTTCAGTCTTATAATATTTTATTGTCAATTTGTCATCATACACCATTATATCTTCGCTTTTCTTTAGAATTTCACGTATTTTATCTGACTTCCAAGACGCGAATATTCGCGATAACTGGCATGTAATTATATATATTATTCTTTATGAATCTATTTTTAGTGAACATTATATTTGTGTTACCCGCATGGGTTGAAAATGATAGTGCTGATAGCTTTCTGGGCGTTTACCTCCCGAAATGTCAGTGAGTATTTTCCTATTTCAAATTTTACATTTTTAATCAATTTTTATATCCGAAAAGTTTGTTTGTTTTGATTTGTTTTAAGAAGTAAGTTTTATAGTGACATCTTTAGTGTTCTCCTTTCTTCATACTTATTCTGAATAAGACATCAAACACGTACTTTCGAATCATCATATGATTAAAGAGCATTATCGTAGTACTAATATGTATGGTGTGCTTAATATTACTTTTTACTGATAAACATAATAAAAGCCTCTTTCCCCCAGTTACAAGCTGGTCTTTAATATTTTAATAAACTCGGTAAAACTTGTCTTTAGCAGTCACATTCATTGGAACAAGAGAAAATGGCCGCTTAACAGAGGTGACCGCTAAATGGAGTTTACATATAACAAAATGCTAGTTTGGTAATATTAAAATTGATCGCTATATACAGCTTGACCATTTGGTATTGGTGTCCGCTAATTCATGTTAAAATGTACTGTAAAATTTCCGTGTAAGGTGCATCCAACGCGCACAACGCATTCTTACAAAATAATTAAAGTCGATGAAATAGAAATGCGATGGACACCCTTAAATATCAAAATATGTTGGTACTTCAACAGAAACTGCAACACAACATTCTTAAATGCAAATTGAAAATCAGAAAAATGCGACAGATTGATTTCCCATTAGCATAAGCGAAATGGCGATAACTATTCCAATGGTTTCCCAAAGATACTCCAAATAATGTTACCGGGACGATATACATTTTAACCTGTATCAGCGGTCATCTGTATCAAGCGGTCAACCTGCATTTAGCGGTCAGTTTTAAATTGTCCAAACTAGCATTTTGTTTAATGTTAACCATCATTTAGCGACCGTCACTGTTAAACGGTCACATTCCCTTGTTCTCTTGACTGACCGCTAAAGTCAGGTTTGACTGTAGAGTGTTTTACGAATCCCAGGGATGAATGCAATTGTTGACGCTTCGAATAGGTAGCTGCTTAATGGGAATCAAAATATAATCAAACGATGTTTGTTGTTGCTGCTGTTGTTTATTTCACTGAATCTGGTTGCTTTAGAAGAACTTAACTTCTTGATACAGATGTTCATTAACATATACATCTATATATCTGTATTTTATTCCTTCTTGAAGATAAGTAAATACCACATAGTCGATATGTCTCATAAGACAAATATAGTGGTATTACATTGTGGTATCACGCCGAGATGAAATTGCGTAATACCACACCCGTTCACATTATCGTGACATAGGGCCAAATACAACCAGTCCTGGAACTACTCTTTTATTCTGAGGGCATATCAAGAAAAGCATAACTACACCAGTGGATCAAATTTGGAATTTTTCGACAGCATTATTTTTTCATACATGTTCCATTCAAGGAGTTGTTAAAAGAAAGCAGAAAAAAATAGTTTAAGCCAAAACAATATGGGTAGAAGATTAGGTCTAGGATAATTTAATTCATTCTAATGTCTGTGTCCTTCCGTTCGTTACCGTTAAAGGTCCCTAACATTAGCTTTTCACCCCTGTTTTATGATATTGTAAAGAGGGAAAGTACGGTACCAAAGTCATAAATGCTTAAATGAACGCAGGGCACACACGCCTCGCTTCTCAACAATACAACCGGGTTCTATCCTCACTCATATATACGTAAGAAAGTTTAAGGTGAACGTCGGGCTTCTCGCTATACACCGCTTACGTCCCAAAAGATTAACACTCGCACCATATCTTTATTTTCCGCCTAATTATAGACGAGTACAATAATATTTCAACGGACATGAGAAAACACTATGAAAAACATTATAATTAAGAAGTTGAATTAGTAAGTGATTCATGTACAAATGACAAAGAAGAAGAGTAAAAAAGGCATACAAGTGTGCATATTAATAAGTAAGGTCACACACACACACACACACACACACACACACACACACTCATTGGCAATTTTAAGCAATTTTGAATACAAAATTTATATTTAACTTTTCACAAAACCTCCAATCTCCGAATCTTAACGAAACAAAATTTAAGATTCGGGCTGAGAATAGGCAATGCACAATGTAATACAACAATTCAAGTGGTACGAAATAAAGAAAATATTTGAAAAAAAAAAAGGCTGTTGGTTCGCACCCAGTCAGGTGTAAGGTTTTTATGGCGTTCCCAAGAGCAAACTCCAGGTCCGTTTTAGGTTTCGTCTAGAGGGAATTGCGCGATTAGTATTGCATGAATTAGCCGTAAAATATATAAGTTCGAACTGAATTGAGACAAATAATACTATCAGTAATAACATATGGCAACATTTCGTTTATTGAACCCACGATCCCATGCAGAGGCGGACACTCTGGCCAATTGGGCCGTTTCATATTGGTATTATATTGCTGAAAAAACATATTCTAAAACTTATATTAAAATTACGTTATGTACAGAAAATGTGGTGTAGTTAAATTCACTGTATTATTTGTACATTGACATTCATGCTTGGGACCTTTAAAATGTTACATTGATTTTCAGATTTATTATTAACACTGCATTTCCTTAAATATGCTGTGAATGACTTGAAGAACATACAAAATGTAAAAAAAAAAAGTGTGTGCATTCGTCTACTGCTTTTATATTGAGAATAAGTGCCCGTAAATCGAATATTTTAAAGAGATTTCAATATAATTAAACGTAGTTCTTTAATATATATACATATATATATATATATATATATATATATATATATATATATATATATACATATATATATATCAGCACAGTTATTTCTAAATGGCGAACAGCGTTTTGAACGCACTGCCTGATAACTGGCCAGTGATATACCGATATATCAGGTTATTCTGTCTGCTAGCATAATAATATACATGTACCGGCATATCGGTCTATTTTCCTGTCTGCTAGCACAATGACAAACTGATATATCGGTATATTCTACTGACTACTTGCACACTGATATGATGATATATCGGTATATTCTACTGACTACTTGCACACTGATATGATGATATATCGGTATATTCTTCTTACTACTTGCACACTGATATGATGATATATCGGTATATTATACTGACTACTTGCACACTGATATGATGATATATCGATATATTGTACTGACTATTTGCACACTGATATGATGATATATCGGTATATTCTACTGACTACTTGCACACTGATATGATGATATATCGGTATATTCTACTGACTACTTTCACACTGATATGATGATATATCGGTATATTCTTCTGACTACTTACACACTGATATGATGATATATCGGTATATTCTTCTGACTACTTACACACTGATATGATGATATATCGGTATATTCTACTGACTACTTGCACACTGACATGATGATATATCTGTATATTCTTCTGACTACTTACACACTGACATGATGATATATCGGTATATTCTTCTGACTACTTGCACACTGACATGATGATATATCGGTATATTCTTCTGACTACTTGCACACTGATATGATGATATATCGGTATATTCTACTGACTACTTACACACTGACATGATGATATATCGGTATATTCTACTGACTACTTACACACTGACATGATGATATATCGGTATATTCTTCTGACTACTTACACACTGACATGATAATATATCGGTATATTATACTGACTACTTGCACACTGATATGATGATATATCGGTATATTCTTCTGACTACTTACACACTGACATGATGATATATCGGTATATTCTTCTGACTACTTGCACACTGACATGATGATATATCGGTATATTCTTCTGACTACTTGCACACTGACATGATGATATATCGGTATATTCTTCTGACTACTTGCACACTGACATGATGATATATCGGTATATTCTACTGACTACTTGCACACTGACATGATGATATATCTGTATATTCTTCTGACTACTTGCACACTGATATGATCATATATCGGTATATTATACTGACTACTTGCACACTGATATGATGATATATCGGTATATTCTACTGACTACTTACACACTGATATGATGATATATCGGTATATTCTACTGACTACTTACACACTGATATGATGATATATCGGTATATTCTACTGACTACTTGCACACTGATATGATGATATATCGGTATATTCTTCTGACTACTTGCACACTGATATGATGATATATCGGTATATTCTACTGACTACTTGCACACTGATATGATGATATATCGGTATATTCTTCTGTCTACTAGAACAATGGTAAACCGATATATTTGTCTATTTTTCTGTCTACTAGAACAATGATAAAATGATATATCTGTCTATTTTTTCTATCAGACTTTGTCACACAATTTCGCAAATTTCACTGCCAATACACTGCAACATATCAAGGAAGCAAACGGGTGTCTATACTTGTTAGCATCATGACCAGGTAGTTATTTGCAAAGAATGCCGTAATGCATAAACAAACATGTTTTAAAATGTCCTAATGCTATCTATACTTAGATCAGTAGTTAGCAATTCAAATCTCTGTCAGTAAACACATAACTTAACAAAGTTACAGGCAAGACAATGGAAACTATCTCGTTATCACAATATGAAAACACGTGAAATATAATGAGGTTAAAAGGGGATTTTCTCAGATGTTACTGCTAGCGAATTGACGATGGAAGATACATTATGATGCAAATACTAGGACAGAAATTCACTCCGCATGCGTTTTGTAATTTTGGGGTTTGTTTATCTACATGAGACATATAAAGTGCACCTCACTACGGTAACACTACGTAGATAAGTGGCATGATACCACACTCAGTCTCATTACCCTGACACAGGATCAACTTGTCCAGAATCTACAGTGGCACAATTGGGATATAACAAATTCCATATTTCATATCTTGCCAATGAATGGTATTATTTGAAACTTTGTCATTTTGAAGACATGCAAAAATAAAAATGTTTAACAAAATTGTGTTCACGTTTTATTACAGTTGGGGGAGATAATCTGTATTTAAGTTAACATCGAAGCATATGAAATATATACTTTTATTGTCAATAAACTCACGGTAGAAAGATGCAACATAAATTATGTTTCAAATTTCACTTAGATAGAAATATTACCGCCAGGTATTATGACGTGCATGAAAGAAAGAACATATAACAAAAAAAGCAAAATATTTACATCACACGCGTATTTTTATAGGGAGAGCAGTGTCGAGCGCACTGCCTGATAACCGGCGTAGTAATATAAATGTGATCTCATTCTATATGCAAATTATGACGCACATGCGCATATCGCATTTCCTATCAAATCAATAACATTGCGAAGAGCAATAGAGTATTTATTTGCGAAATCGTTTACAGAACAGAAAACATCAAAAGTAATATAAAACATTAAAAAGGTTTTAGTATATATAATTATTATAATGATAATAAACTTTTATCTGACAAAGATACAACAACAACAACTGCAAATTCGCCACTGAATCGTGTAGTCTGCAGTAGTGATCGGCCCACTGAGTGATGGCCGAATTCGGCGAATTTTTGATAGACTTTTGAATTAGACTCTTTAGATTTGGATGATGATATGTTGCGAACAATAGGCATAAGTCAATTCCCCAACAGTATATTGTCCACTTCAGCTATTTCCAAAAATACTCAAGGTGCAGTGGCATCAACTATATGAACTAGATGCCCAGGGGCAACATGTCGAGCCCGTCAAAGGCTACCATATTGAACAGAATACCTACGAGAGGCATTGTATAAGTTGTTGTTTTAAAATTTAATGAGGTTTCATCTGTGCGATTACAGCATTATGTATATAATCCTGTGTGTGAACTGCAGTTTCTAAAGTCAAATTTACAAAAGGTACATTATGTATGTAGTGTGTATGTCATAATAAAATGGTTAATCCCTGAAATGTAAAATGACGTGACAAATTCAGCCAAAGATATGCCTATAGAGATTGGTATTAATCATTTAGGTGGGTATAAATCAGGATGTATAGTTTCCTTAACCTTTTACCTCATACATATGCTTTTTGACGACCCTAATATGTACCTTATAAAGCCTGATCTGCAAAAAGCAACAGTTAAACCTTACCAAATTAATGGTAAAAACCTCATTTCCAAATGACTGAGGAATAGCGAACAGCAAAAAACCTGATAAGCCTGCAATTTATTCACATCTGCTGATCTCGTTTTATGCTGTTCGCATAGGTTTTTTATGGTGTTCTGGATGAGAGAAAGGGTAAGTGGTTTCCACTTAATATGGAACAAGAAGAAGGAATGTGTGCCCCGAGTACAGTATGATGTGTTTAAATAATTTAAGGACATCATTTTTTATGGTTGCACACCTTCAGATGAATTAAAAAAAATATCTAAAGGCCCATATCAGCAAAAAACAAATATACAAAAGTGTAAATATTTCACAATTCATGTGATGCTTTGCCTGTTTGTTTTTTTTAATAATTCAACAGAATTTACTGATTTTATCAATAACTTCATTATTTTATTTATTTCTATTCTGTTACTAGCAGTGATATTTTATTAATTTAAAAATTATATATCATAAACATGGAGGAGTGTTGTTTTAAGAAAAATAATCTTTTTATAAACAAGGAAGGAAATTTACTTTTAGGGCAATTTATTAGCTTTTAATGACATGTTAAAATCAATATATTATTTTGATTGTGTCCTCTTAATTTCTCACCTGAACTGCAATTCAGTAAAACACTGAGAGAAAGGGCCAGTTAATTTTGACTTATTAGATACCGCTTTTATTCCACATGTACCTTCCCAGTTCCCTCTTATATGCCAGGCATCAGGCTGGTAGGCAACCAGTATCATTATTTAACTAGCTGGCGGCTCACCAACCGGGGATCGAACCTTCGACCTCCCGCTCCCGGGGATGTCTTAACCACTAGGCCACGGGATCGGTTGTTTTAGAATTATGACCTCCAACTGTGCATGACACTCCGTCTCATTGAGCTTGACATTTGTGCAAAAATAATTTGAATATCCTTCCATCATGATGAAGTTTCAGCCCGGACAAGCAAAAAGTACGTATTTGAACTTTGACCTCCATTTGTGACCTTGACCTTTGAGCTATGAATCTGGTTCTTGTGCATGACACTCCGTCTCACTGAGCTTGACATTTGTGCCATATTATTTGAGAATCTTCAATCCATGATGAAGTTACAGCCCGGGAGCGGGAACAAAAAAGTTAATGTTTTTCTACCTTTGACCTCTATCTGTGACTGTGACCTTTAAGCTACGATTCTGATTTTTGAACATGACTCTCCGTCTCACTGAGCTTGACATTGTGCAAAATTATTTGAAAATTATTCAATCCATGATGAAGTTACAACCCGGACAAGCAAAAAAGTACATGTTTTTGACCTTTGACCTCCATCTGTGACCTTGACCTTTGATTTACGAATCTTGTTCTTGTGCATGACACTCCGTCTCACTGAGCTTCGAAGAAAAACAAAAACGTCAAACCAGAACTATTTACTACTTCGCAAAAAAAAAAAAAAAAATATTCGGTTAAAAGGGGGCGGTACTACGCTGTTACACACAATGGATGCTTGATTGAGTTGTTTCCCTTACAACATTAAATAACGTCATGTACGACCCATGTCATTTACCATGAATCGCTGACGCAATTCATAGAGTTGCCAGTTTGATAAGTGCATTCAAGATTGCTTTAATGCACCGAAATGAATTTCAATCCTTAAATAAATTTGTTATTACAATAACTTTGTGAAGATAAATTGAATATAGAAAAGTTTACATAGTAAAACCTAGAATTTGTGATGTATTAATTGTAAGCAAGTTTTTTTTTTGTTTTTTTTTTTTCACCTTAATTTTATATATGTTGAATACATTGTATATCAAAGGACAGAAAATAAGCCGTAATAATGGACAAATTACATAAAGAAGACGGAGACAAAATATTCAAGAAAAATGCTAAAGAAAGGACTATGTTAGAAATTGAAAGATTACACAAAATCGTTAAACGCATTTGATGAACTATAAATATATCAGTAGATTAGAAAGAAAGAGAAATCTCTTAAGATTATACACGACTATAATTTCAAATTTGCTAAGTAAGTGGATTCCATTCATTTATTCTTTATTTATTATTATGATTAAATGAAGAGATAGAGAGAGAGAGAGAGAGAGAGAGGGGGGTGGGGTCTGTATATTCGATGATACTAGTACCTCCAATCGAATGACCTTAAAAAGAAAAATATACTTGATGCGGAATAGATATTTAATGATTCTAGTGTAATATTTTTGAGGTAAACTTTTTCATGACTATGAACAAAAATGAATTCAGGAGCATACGAAAACAACTAAAAAAAGCATATATTCGAAAATTTGAATTTTCCGATTTTTTTGATTTTTTTTGGTGAAGTCTGACTGCTTAAAGCGTCAAAGCCGTGCATAGCATGAAGTTCTCATACTATATATTATGTCAGCACTTGTGCTGCAAATCATAAACAAAATACTTCTATCTTTTCTCAAAAAAATATGGATGTTTTGCATAGACCTATCCTTACTTGCATGCTTTTTTTGCTTTTTTTTCTCTCCTAGCGCAAAAACTTTCCCATGATACCTGAACTTTAGATACATCATATTTAATGGGGTGTCAACAAGGAACGTAATGGGGAAAAAAACGCATTTAAATTGGACTTCTTAATATTGAGTTATGCGCAAAAATGCATTTTTTATTAAATTATTATCTGATAATTATCTTCAAAATTATGTTAATATGTGTCTAAAACTCTAAATAACCAATATCGTGCTGACTATAATTAGCTAGAATAAAAATAATAAACTAGAACCGAAAGCAGCATCTCGGTTTTCGCCTTAAACCTGATCAGCTTGACTACTTTATTTCAACTCAGGAACAACTTTCAATATGGAACAGAATGCAAAAGCCCGCATTGAAAGAATACTTCAAGTTCTTGAGTTATAAGCAATTAAATATGCGAAGTTATAAGCAATTAAATATGCGAAAAAAATTAAATTGAAAATATCTTGACGTATTTACTTTAGTATATATCATGTGATAATATGTTTAAAATTTTAAGAATTTAGCGTTTCACATCAATTCGCAATCACTTGCCAATTGTAGTTTAGAGACGATAGCCTAACAAAAGTGGGTTTCATGTTACTCCTTATTTTGTACATAACCTTTTTTGATGGAAAGCTTAACAGCTGTCAAGAAATTGGGGGTTTAAACTCTAGAAAACAGTATTTGTGTATATATTACATTGTAAAGAAAACTTGAGTACCGTCGCTGTGAAAATATACATGTAATATATTGGAACTTTCAGCTAATGTGAGTAGCTATATTAGCGCAAATATTTTCCCGTACCCGATACTTTGAAATCCATACTTTTTTGTTGGGCTGTCAACAAGGAACAAAATGCCGAAAACTACTAACATCGAATAAGACTTCGAATGTTTAGTTTTAAGCAAAATAGTGATTTCAAGCAAAGCGCCCCCCCCCCCCAACGGTAAAAAGAAAAACAAAATTCATTAAAAATTTTACTCTACCGGCAATTAAACAATTATCATATCTGGCAGTATCCTTCATTCACCCATACAATAAGTGTAATTTGCTGAAAACTTGCTCAACCCTTCAACACTGAAGTGTCAGGTGTCATAACTACCATAACTGTAAAATACATAGGTGAAGGTGGTGTCTGCTTATCGAGTGTTTTAAGTCCAGCGTATAACGGCGTGAGCAATATTGATAACCAGATCGACTGCTTAGGTAATTCACAAAAAAAAAAAAAAATGCGACATGTGAGAATTTGGAGCCACTTTATATAAATTAAAGCTATTGGCACACAAAAGCACCAAGAAAAATAATGACCAAAAAGGAGAAAGGAGTGGAAAGCGATTTGAAAAACGAGGATAGAAAAAAAAGTTTTGCAATAAATTTGATTGAGTCGGCGGGATTTTTTCGGGTCGGACGGTAAAGGCCAAACAAACTTAATTTTATTTTAAGCCTAAATGACATATGGAAAGAATTCTGTTTTGATTTACAAGCCTCGGAAAATACACTATTCCAACGGCCGGAAGAAAGCATATACATAAAACATTGTAATCGATGTTAGATAAATAAAATTTAAACTTTTAAACACGAATTTTTTTTTTTAAAGAATCGTATATATGTATAACGCACATTGAACATTATGATATCATTTATTTTTTGAAAAATCGGCATGTACCTAAGTTTTGGGACACTTTTTGAAAAATATTTTTTCTATGACTTTTGGGACAAAATAAAAATATTTACTTTTTTTACTGTTCCAAAACTTAGAGTGATTACAGTAACACATACCCACTTAAAACAAAGAAATATTCTCTGTGTATTTCAGGTGCTGGTCTCTGCCTTCCCTGGCTCCCATAGCTCTGCCGGCAACCAAACATCCCTCCACAAGGGTGTGGGGATCGTGACGCATGTTCTACCTGTCCGTACAGGTGCCAAGCTTACTTTCATTGGCATTCACCGTCAGGTTTTAGGTCCGTAAACATACAAACATACTGTCAAACAGAAGTACAGATAAGATGGTCTGCTTTTGGAATAAAATCTTTGACTTTCAATACTTATAGAATATCCATAACAAGAACACCCCGTGCTCATTTATTCATTCATGCTAATTTAATTGAATAACCGGCATGTGTTACTATGTCTTTACGTCTCTCCTAAACAATCTACACACCTATTGTGAGAAATGGAATCTTAAGTTAATATTTAGAAAACTAAAACAATGATTTTTGAAAAAAGTTGCATAATCTAAGTATAACTTCATATACAAGAATAATATATTAGATCAAGTTGACTCGTTTAAATACTTGGGTAATAATTCATTTAAAAATGGAAACTGGTATCGATCACAGAAAAAAACTAGCTTCTAAATCACTTCATGCATTACACAACCTTTTTGATATTTACAATCAACTCGATTTAAAAATAAGTTATAAATGTAAACTTTTTGACAGTTTAGTAGGCTCAATTTTAAATTATGGTTCTGAAGTTTTTGGATATCACGAAGCAAGAGATATTGAATTAGTTCATGGAACATTTCTAAGGAAAGTACTCGGCGTAAGAAAAACTACAAACCTTGAATGCGTATACGGTGAATTAGGACGTCATCCTATGAATATATTTAGGCAAATCTCTTTGATTAAATATAAGGTAAAAATTCTTCAATCTGATAATAACAGTTTTATTAGGAAAATTTACAATATGCTAAAAGAAGATACGAGAGCGAGTCAATAAATAACCAGCCTATGACATCTCCGATCAACCGAGACATCCACGATTTTCACGCATTGTTTCAATACATGTACTATACCTGTGTACAAAACTACACATGTATACGGTCATTTGTTTGTCAGATATTGAATGTCAAACATGGCTAGTGATGTAAAAGCAAGTTTTTCATCAAAAGTGGAGTACCGTGCTGTAATTCGGTACTTGAATTTAAAAGGTAAAACTGGTTAGGACATACATGCTGAGTTAGTTGATGTGTATGGGTCTTCTGCACCATCTTATTCTCAAGTTAAATTCTGGGTTGGGGAGTTTAAACGCGGTAGAACGTCTTTAGAAGATGAAGCCAGGTCTGGACGCCCAGTTGATGCCACCGACGAAGAAATGTGTAATAAAGTCAGAGATCTTGTATACGCACATAGGCGAAGTCAGGTTGAAGAAATAGCACAGGCATTAGGCATTTCACATGGTACCATTTCAACAATCTTGCATGATCGTTTAAGGATGCGCAAGCTTACAGCCCGTTGGGTCCCAAAATCCCTTAGCAATGAGCAAATGGCAACGAGAGCATCAGTATGCAGTGCGTTGTTGAAGCGTTTGAGGTCAAAAGATGAATTCCTTTTGCGTCTAGTTACTGTGGATGAGACTTGGGTGCATTATTATGAACCAGAAAATAAAGCCCAGAGTCGTCAGTGCGTAGGGCCGGGATCCCCAAGGCCAAAGAAGTTCAAGACTCAACCATCTGCTGGCAAAGTGATGACCACAGTATTTTGGGACACAAAAGGCGTTATTTTGTTGGACATTTTACCCAAGAGAAGTACAATAACCGGAGCATACTATGCAAACTTGCTAGACCAGCTGAGGAACGCCATCCACGAGAAACGCCGTGGTAAACTCTCCAAAGGTGTTTTGCTGCAACAGGACCATGCAAGAGTCCACACAATATATTAAATAGAATACATATCATACAAACAGTAATACAGAAGTGCTGCTCACCTGTCCACACCGTATGACCGTTATGTGTTACTATTTATATGAAGACCTATTATACACGAATCGAGTTGATCCTGATCCTATGGGTAAGTGTATTTTAGTTCACATTAAAGCTAATCTCGTTATATTATATTTTATTTGAGGCTGCTGTAATCATTTTTAAAAATATATAATGCATGTAAAGCGCTCTTGTATTTACCTCTTATTTATAATACATTGTAACCATTCAACTTTAGAAGGATCCGATGTCCGCACCGTGGAATGTAGACTTTTAGGAATATACCATTAGGTTGTCTTTCATGATGTCATTGATATGGCCGTCGCGCGCATTATATGTAAATGAGCCGGCAGTGTCAACAAAATGGCCGCCATGCATGCTCTTTACCATAAACGCTTATATGTAAATGAGTTATTATATATAGTAACAAGAAGACAGCCC
>CM037788.1:59086855-59097077 GCA_021229015.1 Solen grandis | reverse complement strand
GGTTTACTTGTAAAACTTTTCTATATTCATTTTATCTTCACAAAGTTATTGTAATAACAAATTTATTTAAGGATTGAAATTCATTTCGGTGCATTAAAGCAATCTTGGATGCACTGGTCAAACTGGCAATTCTATGTTCATAGGTAAATGACATGGGTCGTACATGATGTTATTTAATGTTGTAAGGGAAACAACTCAATCAAGCATCCATTGTGTGTAACAGCGTAGTACCGCCCCCTTTTAACCGAATTATATTTATTTTTTTTATTTTGCGAAGTAGAAAATAGTTCTGGTTTGACGTTATTGTTTTTTCTTCGAAGCTCAGTTAGACGGAGTGTCATGCACAAGAACAAGATTCGTAGCTCAAAGTTCAAGGTCACAGATGGAGGTCAAAGGTCAAAAACGTACTTTTTTGCTTGTCCGGGTTGTAACTTCATCATGGATTGAATGAATTCAAATAATTTGGCACAATGTCAAGCTCAGTGAGACGGAGAGTCATGTACAAAAATCAGAATCGTAGGGCAAAGGTCAAGGTCACAAATGGAGGTCAAAGTTCAAAAACGTACTTTTTGCTTGTCTGGGCTGAAACTTCATCATGGATGGAGGATTATTCAAATTATTTTTGCACAAATGTCAAGCTCAGTGAGACGGAGTGTCTTGCCCCAGTTGGAGGTCATAATTCTAAAACATAACCGATCCTGTGGCCTTGTGGTTAAGACATCCCCGGTTGGTGAGCCGCCAGCTATTTTAAATAATGGTACTGGTTGCCTTCCGGCCTGATGCCTGGCATATAGAGGGAAAATGGGAAGGGTACTGTGGAAAAAAGGGTGTTAATAAGTAAAAATTTTGACGGGCCCTTTTTCTCAGTGTTTTAGGGATTGCAGTTCAGGTGGAAATGTAATATTAGAGGACACAATCAAAATAATATATTGATTTTTAACATGTCATTAAAGCTAATAAATTGCCCTAAAAGTAAATTTCCTTCCTTGTTTATAAAAAGATTATTTTTTTAAACAACACTCCCCCATGTTTATGATATATAATTTTTAAATTAAGAAGATATTCTAAATAGTAAAAATCATAAAGATTACTTATATTGATTTTATCCATCTTTCTTATATTCGAGCAAATCTTTTGATAAATATCACTGTTAAAAAATAATAGAAATAAATAAAAAAATGAAGTTATTGATAAAATCAGTAAAATTTTGTTGAATTATTAAAAAAAACAAAACAGGCAAAGCATCACATGGAATTGTGAAATATTTACACTTTTGTAATTTGTTTTTTGCTGATATGGGCCCTTTTGTTTTTTTTTTTAATTCCCCTGAAGGTGGGCAACCTTAAAAATGAGGTCCTTAAATTTTTTTTTTAAACAATCAACTGAAATGGGGGGCAAACTTTCCTTCTTTTTGGGTTCCATTTTTTAAGGGGAAAACCATTTCCCCTTTTCTCTCTTTACAGAACACCATAAAAAACCCTTTATGCGAACGAAATAAAACAGATCAGCAGATGTGTTTTAATTTGCAGGCTTTTAAAGGTTTTTGCTGTTCGCTATCCTCAGTCTTTTGGGAAAAATGGGGGTTTTTTCCCTTTTAATTTGGTAAGGTTTAAAACTGTTGCTTTTTGCAGATCAGGTTTATAAGGTACATATTAGGGTCGTCAAAAAGCATTTTTATGGGAAAAAGGTTTTTAAGGAAATTTATAATCCTGATTTTTACCCCCCTTTAAATGTTTTTTTTACCAATCTCTTTGGGGCATATTTTGGGGAATTTGTCACGTCATTTTACATTTCAGGGATTAACCATTTTTTTTGACTTTACACACTACATACTTTAATGTCCCTTTTGTAAATTTGTTTTAAAAGAAACTGCAGTTCACACACAGGTTATATACAAAATTTGCTGAAATTCGCACGAAAAAATTTTTTTTTTTTTTTAAAAACAACAACTTTTTTCAATCCCTCTCGTAGGTATTCTGTTCAATATGGTAGCCTTTGAGGGGCCCTCGACATGTTGCCCCTGGGCATTTTGTTCATATGGGTTGATGCCACTGCACCTTGGTTTTTTTGGGGAAAAATTGCTGAAGGGGGACAATATACTTTGGGGAATTGACTTTTGCCTTTTGTTGCAACATTTCATCTTTCCAAATCTAAAGAGTCTAATTAAAAAAGTCTATCAAAAATTCCCCCCCGGAATTGGGGAAATCACTCAGTGGGCCGTTCACTACTGCAGACTACAGTTTTCAGTGGCAAAATTTGCAGTTGTTGTTGTTGTATTTTGTCAGAAAAATTTTTTTATCTTATAAAAATTTTTATATAAAAAAACCTTTTTAATGTTTTATATTACTTTTGATGTTTTCTGTTCTGTAAACGATTTCGCAAAAAATCCCTTATTGCTCTTCGCAATGTTTTTGGGGATTTGTTTAAAAAATTTGCGATTGCGCATGTGCGTCATAATTTTTTTCATATAGAAAGGATCAAAATTTATATTACTACGCCGGTTTTCAGGCAGTGCGGCCCCGACACTGCTCTCCCTATAAAAAAAACGCGTTTTGGTGTAAAAAATTTTGCTTTTTTTGTTATATGTTCTTTCTTTCATGGGACGTCATAAAACCTGGCGGGGAATTTTTTTTATCTAAGTGAAATTTGAAACATTAAATTTTTTTTGCATCTTTCTCCCTGGTTTTTTGACAATTTTAAAAAAATATTTTTATATTCTTCGATGTTAACTTAAATTTCAGATTATTCCCCCAAATTTTAATTTTAAAAAGTTTTAACCAATTTTGTTTTAAAAAATTTTTTTTTTTTTGCTTTTTTTCAAAAATTTACAAAGTTTCAAAAAATTAAACCCTTCTTTTGGGAAGTTTTGAAAATGGAAATTTTTTTTTATCCAATTGTGCCCCCTGTTGATTCTGGGCAAGTTTATCCCCGTGTCGGGTAAAGGGACTGAAATGTGGTATCATGCCACTTTTACGTAGTGTTACCCTAGTGAGGTGCCTTTATATGTCCCATGTTGATAAACAAACCCCAAATTTTCAAAACGCATGCGGGAGTGAATTTTTGTCCTAGTATTTGCTCATAATGTATCTTCCATCGTCAATTCGCTAGCAGTAACATCGAGAAAATCCCCTTTTAAAAATAAAATTTATTTTCACGTGTTTTCAATTTTGATAACGAGGGGGTAGTTTCCATTGTTTGCCTGTAACTTTTTTTAAGTTATGTGGTTTTCTGACAGAGTTTTTAAATTTCTAAATACTGATCTAAGTATAGATTGCTTTTGGACATTTTTAAAAAATGTTTGTTTATGCATTACGGCATTCTTTCAAATAAAATACCTGGTCATGATCTTTCAAGTATTGGGCACCCGTTTTCCCTTCCCTTGATATGTTGCGGGGTATTGGCAGTGAAAATTTTCGAAAATTTTGTGGCAAAGTTGATAGAAAAAAAAGGGCAGTTTTATCATTTTATCTTGTTCTAGTAGACAGGAAAAAAATTTTAAAAAAATTTTTCCGGTTTTTATTTTTCTAGTTTGACCGAAGAATTTTACCGATATATCTTTATTTCGTGTGCAAATAGTCAGAAAAATATTTCCGATATTTTTTTTCATACAGTTTTGAAAAAAGTCAGTAGAAAATTTTCCGTTTTATCTTTATATCAGTGTGCAAGTAGTCAGTAGAATTTACCGAATATCATTATTCAGTGTGCAAGAGTCAGGAGAATTTTTCCGATTATCATTATAATTTAGGGGTGCAAGTAGTCAGAGAATTAACCCATATTTCCTCATATCAGGGGTGCAAAATTGTTTAGTAAAAATTTACCGGGTATAAACATCATTTTTATGTGCAAGTATCAGTAGAATTTACCCATTTATCACATTCAGTGTGCAAAGTAGTCAGAAGAATTTACCAAATATCATCATTATTTAGTTGAAGGGGTTTTTAAATTTGAAAAATCCCATTTAAAAATCTTATTTAGTGTGCAAGTAGTCAGTAGAATTTTACCCATATATCATCATATCAGTGTGCAAGTAGTCAGTAGAATATACCGATATTCATTTTATTTAGTGTGAAAATAGTCAGTTGAATTTACCGATATATCATTATATCAGTGGGGGAAGAGTCAGTTAAGGAAAATTTTTCCCAAATATCACATATCCCGTGTGCAATTCGGTACCCCTTTTTAGGGGAAGATTAAAAACCGATATATCATCAAAATTTAGTGTGCAAGTAGTCAGAAGAAAATTTTCCCCATATTTTTATCATATCAGTGTTTCCCCAAATAGTCAGTAGAATATACCGATATTTCATCATATCAGGGTGCAAATAGTCGTTGAATATACCGAAAAATATTTAGTTTAGTCATTGTCGTAGCGAATTTGGGAAAATAACCATTTGCCGGTAAATTGTTATTATTATTTCAGTGCAAAGAATAACCGTTTTTATATCGGATATCAAGGGGCCTTTATCTGCAGGGGCGTTCAAAAATTCGAAAAAATTTAGGAAATAAAGTTGTTATATATATATTTTGTAATAGTTAAAGAAATTTCCCTTTAAAATTTTTATTGAAATTCAAAAATTACCCATTATTTACGGGCACTTTTTCAATATAAAGCAGTAGCGAATGCACACACTTTTTTTTTTTTACTTTTGTATGTTCTTCAAGTCTTACGCTATTAAGGAAAGAGGTGTTAATAATAAATCTAAAAATCTGAAACATTTTAAAGGTCCCAAAAGCATGAATGCAATTAAAAAATAAGTGAATTTAACTACCCCACTTTTTCTGTACATAAGTAATTTTATAAAAAGTTTTAGAATATGTTTTTTCAGCAAATTTTTAAACCAATATGAAACGGCCCAATTGGCCGAGTGCCCGCCTCTGATGGGATCGTGGGTTCAATAAACGAAATGTTGCCTATGTTATTACTGTAGTATTATTTTGTCTCAATTCAGTTCGAACTTATATATTTTACGGCTAATTCATGCAATACTAATCGCGCAATTCCCTCTAGACGAAACCTAAAACGGACCTGGAGTTTGCTCTTTGGAACACCATAAAAACTTTACACCTGACTGGGTGCGAACCAACAGCCTTTTCTTATTTTTTCAAACATTTTCTTTATTTCGTTGCCATTTGAATTGTTGTATTACATTGTGCATTGCCTATTCTCAGCCCGAATCTTAAATTTTGTTTCGTTAAGATTCGGAGATTGGAGGTTTTGTGAAAAGTTAAATATAAATTTTGTATTCAAAATTGCTTAAAATTGCCAATGAAGCTTTTAGTGTGTGTGTGTGTGTGTGTGTGTGTGTGTGTGACCTTACTTATTAATATGCACAATTGTATGTCTTTTTTTCTCTTCTTCTTTGTCATTTGTACATGAATTTTTTTAGTGTTTTCTCATGTCCGTTGTGATATTATTGTACTCGTCTATAATTAGGCGGAAAATAAAGATATGGTGCGAGTGTTAATTTTTTGGGACGAAAGCGGTGTATAGGGAGAAGCCCGACGTTCACCTTAAACTTTCTTACGTATATATGAGTGAGGATAGAACCCGGTTGTATTGTTGAGAAGCGAGGCGTGTGTGCCCTGCGTTCATTTAAGCATTAATGACTTTGGTACCGTACTTTCCCTCTTTACACTATCATAAAACAGGGGTGAAAAGCTAATGTTAGGGACCTTTAACGGTAACGAACGGAAGGACACAGACATTAGAATGAATTAAATTATCCTAGACCTAATCTTCTACCCATATTGTTTTGGCTTAAACTATTTTTTTCTGCTTTCTTTTAACAACTCCTTGAATGGAACATGTATGAAAAAATAATGCTGTCGAAAAATTCCAAATTTGATCCACTGGTGTAGTTATGCTTTTCTTGATATGCCCTCAGAATAAAAGAGTAGTTCCAGGACTGGTTGTATTTGGCCCTATGTCACGATAATGTGAACGGGTGTGGTATTACGCAATTTCATCTCGGCGTGATACCACAATGTAATACCACTATATTTGTCTTATGAGACATATCGACTATGTGGTATTTACTTATCTTCAAGAAGGAATAAAATACAGATATATAGATGTATATGTTAATGAACATCTGTATCAAGAAGTTAAGTTCTTCTAAAGCAACCAGATTCAGTGAAATAAACAACAGCAGCAACAACAAACATCGTTTGATTATATTTTGATTCCCATTAAGCAGCTACCTATTCGAAGCGTCAACAATTGCATTCATCCCTGGGATTCGTAAAACACTCTACAGTCAAACCTGACTTTAGCGGTCAGTCAAGAGAACAAGGGAATGTGACCGTTTAACAGTGGCGGGCGCTAAATGATGGTTAACATTTAACAAAATGCTATTTTGGAAAATTTAAAACTGACCGCTAAATGCAGGTTGACCGCTTGATACAGGTGACCGCTGATACAGGTTCAAATGTATATCGTCCCGGTAACATTATTTGGAGTATCTTTGGGAAACCATTGGAATAGTTATCGCCATTTCGCTTATGCTAATGGGAAATCAATCTGTCGCATTTTTCTGATTTTCAATTTGCATTTAAGAATGTTAAATGTTAAACGGTCACATTCCCTTGTTCTCTTGACTGACCGCTAAAGTCAGGTTTGACTGTAGAGTGTTTTACGAATCCCAGGGATGGATGCAATTGTCGACGCTTCGAATAGGTAGCTGCTTAATGGGATCAAAAATATAATCAAATGGTTTTTGTTGTTGCTGCTGTTGTTTATTTCACTGAATCTGGTAGCTTTAGAAGAACTTAACTTCTTGATACAAATGTTCATTAACATATACATGTACATCTATATATTTGTATTTCATTCTTTCTTGAAGATAAGTAAATACCACATAGTCGATATGTCTCATAAGACAAATATTGTTAAGATGTTATGTATAAACTCCATTTAGCGGTCACCTCTGTTAAGCGGCCATTTTCTCTTGTTCCAATGAATGTGACTGCTAAAGACAAGTTTTACCGAGTTTATTAAAATATTAAAGACCAGCTTGTAACTGGGGGAAAGGGGCTTTTATTATGTTTATCAGTAAAAAGTAATATTAAGCACACCATACATATTAGTACTACGATAATGCTCTTTAATCATATGATGATTCGAAAGTACGTGTTTGATGTCTTATTCAGAATAAGTATGAAGAAAGGAGAACACTAAAGATGTCACTATAAAACTTACTTCTTAAAACAAATCAAAACAAACAAACTTTTCGGATATAAAAATTGATTAAAAATGTAAAATTTGAAATAGGAAAATACTCACTGACATTTCGGGAGGTAAACGCCCAGAAAGCTATCAGCACTATCATTTTCAACCCATGCGGGTAACACAAATATAATGTTCACTAAAAATAGATTCATAAAGAATAATGTATATAATTACATGCCAGTTATCGCGAATATTCGCGTCTTGGAAGTCAGATAAAATACGTGAAATTCTAAAGAAAAGCGAAGATATAATGGTGTATGATGACAAATTGACAATAAAATATTATAAGACTGAACAAAGAAAGAGGACATTAACGATATATTCGGCTCTACGTTCAAATGAAGATTGGATATTAAAAAAAATCTTCACTTTTCGAAACATTATCGATATAAAACGATAAATATGTTTGTACATCCAGTATATTACGGAATTGAGTCCGCCATTATCGGAAGGGCTCGCTGGTAATTAATGCGTTGTTGTCTTATGTAAATAAGCGTGTCTAATGTCAACCCCCTACAGTTTAATGTAAATGCGAGAAAAACGTGCAGGCTGTTTGTTCCTCATTCATATTCATGACGTTCCGGGCATTCACGATTCAAAGTGATCGGCTTGTTTCCGACTTTCCGTGTGTATTCGTCAGCAGTTAGAAACATGGCATTTATTAAGATTTTCCTTTGTTTATATAACTTTATCTGTTTCAATCTTTCGACTTTTATGTAAATATTATTGCTGCATACCATTATTTCACAATGATTTAACATACAACTTTCTGTCTAGATTGGTAGAGATAAGTTTTGAATACATCTTTAAAGATGATTGTAGATCTAGGCATTGTCGTTCTCTAAGCTCATAATGAATGCAGTACGACGATATGACTACAAATCCATTTAATTGTTTGACTAAGCGTGTTTTAAAACAAAATGTCCAACTTTCAAGGGGATTTTATCATAGAAAAGATCTGCTAACATTAGTGAAGAATGACAATGCCATCAGTGGGTTGTGAAGTTTGGGACTAATATATTTCATTTCCGTCTTTTTGAAGTAAAAGGTTTAAATAACACTAATTGTTTTATGTATAGTCATTGCATTGTTGCAAAATACTAGCCAAGTTCACATGCACTGCTACAGTTTGTTGTTGTCGTTTTGTTCTTATTTTCTTTCTATTCGGGATGTGACCCATGAAACTTTCCCAGGGAAAGTATCAGAATGTTTCCGTCAAATATTCGTGTACTGCCGCATCTAAAACAAACAACAAAAAAACAAAAAAAAACAACGTCGATCCATACTGACACTAAAACGCTAATACATGATCTTTAAAAAGTGATGAGTGGTGAGCTTAGCCCATCTTAAACAATGATGTTATAACGATTTTATGCGTATAGAGTGTGGTGACTTTGTTCGTCTTATTCTTTCTTACCCACCACTAGGTAAAAAATGTATACTTATATTACTCTTATTAATAGCATAGTACTGAAATGACTGACTGACCAGCCATCTGGTCTGGCATGTTTGTTTGTTTGTTTGTTGAGTATATCCCATTGAATGTATTTCAGTCATTTAGAGACCATGTCTACTCGAGACAGATATAGTGCTTACTCACTGCAGTATCACGCTATAGACATGTGACATGATACCACACCCAGTAACATTATCCTGACACCGGGCTAACAAATCTTCGAACTACGAATCGAATCGAACCCACGACCTTTAGTCTTGTATGTAAATTGGTTCAGATACTAGATGTATGCATCTAATGCAATCAAGTTTCCACTCTCTCTTTCTGTCTGTCTGTCTGTCTGTCTGTCTCTCTCTCTCTCTCTCTCTCTCTGTCTCTCTCTCCCATGTTTTGAAGGTGATGAGCTTTTTCTGATATGTTGTACATGTATATTTACACGTTATTTTTCCGTTGCGTCGGTATTTTGATTTACAACTGCTATTTTATCAGTCAATTTGTGAATTTGTATGAAACAGGTGGACAGCTCAATGCGATATCACGCCGCGGACAAGTGTCATGATACCACATGCATTCACATTATAATAACAACATTCCTGTGACTACAACTATATGGTGAGCGCTTGGCAAGAGACATATACTAGAACCATTTTCACCAGTACATGTTTAAAACTGTTTGTTGAATTTTAGTTATAAAAAATAACATTATTTCACTGGATTATACTGACCGAAACTCTTTACCTAATATATCTGAAGTTTGGTGCACTGGAAATTGCCAAACATGGTAGGTGCACGATGACTGACTTCTATTCTTAATAAACAGTACGAAGCAGAGAGCTTAATCAACGGTCTCCTGGTTACGTTGGGAATGTTTTAATTACTCGGTCCTGGGACATGTCCTTGTAAAACAGTGCAATTCTGAATTACAAAGAAAGGGGTCTAAATAAATGCCTAGATTTATTTCAAAACTAAATTATGGGTTTGTTGGGAAAAATTTTGCCAAATAAGAGAATGGTTTATTTATTCAGACACGTTCTCAATAAAAATAATTTACGGGGGGTCATAAAATGTGACATCGTTTCTTCGATCTTAATGGGAATTCTATTTTGCATTTATCTTAAAAACAATATTTACTTCTGACTGTAGTCAAACCACTTTCGTGATTTAACCTGGCAAAATGAAAAACTATTTATCATAAACTTTTGAAAATATGTACAATTTTGCACCAGGATAATCGTAGACTGAAACATGACCCCCCCTTTCGACACTCGATCAAAACCAGTCATTTTTCGTGTTTTTTTTGTTTGTTTTTTTTGGTTTTTTTTGTGTGTGTGTGTTTTTTTGTTTTTTTTTATGTGTGTGTGTTGTTGTTGATTTTTTTTTAACTTAATTTGCACCATAATGTATAATAAAAAAACCCATTCATTTCCCTTAGCAACAAGAAGGAAATTTAGAGAAAGCAAGCCTCGACAAATTAGATTGAAACTCAGTATGAACGTGAAATTTTTTGTTTTTACTCCTGGGTTTTTCCCAAATTTCCT
>CM037788.1:59061745-59086755 GCA_021229015.1 Solen grandis | reverse complement strand
AGTACTATACGCCTAGCGACTGTAAAGAGCTGTCACTGGGGCGAACACTGTGGTGTCGGTGGCTCTTGCACGGAGATTGTACGGCGTTTTTTGAGATGTCACTGCGTCTCTACCGCGCTTATACGAAGTGCGCTCTAACAGCGACTGTAAAGAGCTGTCACTGCGGTCATTGCGCTCCCAGGGCGCTTCTACCGCGTCGATCAGCGTTTGCAGGACAAAAACGAACAAAATCATATAAATTAATAAGATGTGCATATAAACATTCATTTCACCATGGCTGATGTATGCCAGCAAGCCGGGCTACTGCTTGCCAACATGCAGGTCCAGCAGATCATGATGCACGATAAATCAGACGCTGTACATATCATTCTAGGACGACGACGACGGAGGAGGGCCCAAAGGCGTAGAAGGCTTTTTGGTTCGACCATGGTTAGACGAAGCTGCCTTCTTCCCCTTTCTTTTTGCAGGCATAGTGTTTACTTTACTCTTTGAGAATCAACAAACAGCTGATGAAGATGTGTATTTACACTTCCGTTTATAGGTAGTGCAAACGAGCGTCTTCAGCGCCGTCAGTCAAGTGGAAGCGCATGGAAAGCCACACATTATCCTGACATCGGGCCAACCAGCCCTGGAACTACCCTTATATGCTGAGCGCCAAGCAAAGGGATCGAACCCACATATATCTGTCTCTAAAAATATATTCTCTTTGCATATTCTATTAATGTCATATTTTTTTAAGTTGCAGTCAAATAGTGTTTTACCTCCATATTTATTGATTGAACATTCATAAAATGATTTCTATTGTCCTTTATTTTCTTTATTTATTTTTCTTTGAACCCAACATGATTTAATAAAATTAAAAAAAAAAATGTTTATATTAGTAAGTTTTAATCCCCCTGTCTTGTGTTGTAAATATAAAAACATCCCTTTTTACTTTATCTGTTTTATCATCCCATATAAAGTTGAACATATATCTATTTATATCTTGAACAGTTTTACTTGAAGGATTAGTTAAAATTGTAAAAGGGTATATTTAAGTTTTGGAAGTGCAAACGTTTTTATAAGAGTGATCTTACCTATTAATGAGAGTTTTCTGTGTTGCCATTGTAATTGTTCTATATCTTGTATTTTCCATGTTTTTTTTTTTATCAAAATGTGTTATCCCTAATGTTTTTGCAGGTGTAGATGTGTAATTGATGACCCCGATTTTAGTTTTGTATATTTCGAATTACTAAGATATAGACCCGATAAATATCCAAAATTGGTTATGACATGAACAAGTCTTTTGAATGATTTTTCAGATCCATTATTAAAAAAGGTTGCATCATCAGCAAAAAGTGTTTGTTTGATTTCAGTATTACTAATTTTAATTCCAATATTTTTTATCTTTTTCAACATAAATTTGATAGTATTTCAATACAAATTGAAAATAGTGTCGATGAAAGAGGATAAATTAGTGAAGTCCTTATTTAGTTTTGGAATTAACGTTATGATGCTTTAACGATGTAGATCAGTAAGTCTTCTTTTTTGAAATAAAAAAATTAAAGATTCAACTAAATATTTACTGATGTCTTTCCAAAAACATTTAAATTTTGTGGTAATTCGGTCAGATCCTGGACTTTCGTTATTTTCCATTTCCTTTAATGCTTAAAAACATTCATATTCAGTTAAAATGCCTTCACCTTTTTGTTTTTCCTCTTCTGAAAGTTTATTTATATTAGCATCGAAATATTCTATATTAGAATTCAAAGATGAATTGACATCATATATTAAAAAAACAACAAAAAAAAAACAACAATTTACTTCTTGAAGTATTTTATTTGTATCATTTACTATTATATTCTTGATATTAAGCTGTCGAATGTGTTTTTATTTCTGCATGCTTGTTTTTTTCTCTATGCTTGCAAAATACATACTTTTTTTCATTATATTCAATGATATTGTTTTTTTTATTGAATTTATTATATCTGTATTATTTGTTACATTATCATTCAGTATTGTTTGTTCCATATTTTCTATTTCTCTTATTAGTTTTTCTTCCAATTCAGCGTTTTCATTTTGTGTGTGTGTGTGTTTTGAAGCAAACTTAATTGCCTTATATTGATAGAACCTTTTATTATTTCCCATAAGGTATCTGGTTTTGCATTTACATTCATATCAACTATATCTTTGATACTTTTACGTATTATGTCTTGATATTCATTTATTTTTAATAATTTATTATTCATTTAAAAATATCCTTTGCCTCGATTTTGATAAAGAAAATCTATTTGTAGATTAACTATTGAGTAATCTGCTCTATAACCAGGTTTGATAGTGCAGGTTTTCACAAGAGTACAAATATTTTCTGATATTAAAAAAATAATCTAATCTAGATCCTATATATTTCACCTCATTTGATCTCCAAGTGACTTGTTTTTTTTTCCATCATTTTCCCCAATATATTTCTGAAGCTTTGTTTCATCTTTATTCAATCTTACAGCAGTATTATTAAACTCTATTGTTATTGTTAATAAACGCCCTGGAATAAGTTCTTCATGTTCAATTATTTTACAATTTTTTCAATTCATTTCAGCATTTTCATGTTTCTCTAATATAAGCATGTTATCTGTATACATATATCATATATATAAATGCATGTATACCCATGTGCATACATTCATACACCTTTACTATACACCTACATAAACACCCACTTACATATTTATACTTCAATAACTTTTACTTTATATGTATACATTACCAACACATCCATGTGGTTATTCAGTATAACTATTCAAAGTTGCCATGTCACTTTAACCAAATTTCATTTATCTTTAGGTATCTCTGTTAACCCTTTCCCTCATAGAGGACATCATGAAAAGACCTATGCGAACAGCATAAAACCAGATCAGCCTGCGAGTAACTCGCAGGCTGATCAGTTTTATGCTGTTCGCTGCTCCTCAGTGGTATGGAAATGAGGATTTTGTAATTAAATTTGGTAAGGTTTAACTGTGGTTTTCTGCAGATCAGGCTTTATGTGGTACCTATTGAGTGCGTCAAAATGAGTCTATATGAGGGAAAGGGTTAAGTGAATCATTCTGTGCTACATGTAGTTACATTTGCATTCTACACATACATACAGTTGTAACACACACACACACACACACACACACACACACACACACAAATAATACCTTAAGGGGCAAGGGGTTTAGTGAAAAAGTGAGGTGGCACGAAAAACTTAACCAAGATTCTAAGTAAAAAAAGGCGCAGATTTAGATCAAAATCCATGACAGAGTTATCCCCTCTTGCCTATAGGTTGGGGTGCTGGTCATATACAAATATTCCCAGCTTCAAAACAATACATTATGGGGTAAAGTGAAAAAGTGAGGTAGTAAGGAAAACTTAACCAAGCTTCTAAGTAAAAAAAGGGTCATAATTTGGAAAATTTCCCCTCTTGCCTACAGGTTGGGGTGGTAGTCATATATTAGTATTCCAAGTTTCAAAACCTAAACCCATAGATAAGCAACTCATATAAGCGTGTGAAGGAAATCTCGTATACCCTCGTCGCCACCGCGATATCGTGAGAAAAAGCCGGTGCGCTTGTACTGAAGTAACTACTACACGGAGTTTTGTTCCGAAGCCATTCGAAAGCCTACGATGATCACCTACAAAATAAGGTGCACCAATCTCCAAGCAGAGTTGTCGTTCGTTCCTCACATAACATCTCTGCAATGGGCTCAATGACAAGAATCTTGTCAAAACAGAAACTACTTATTAAACGTGGATTTAAGTGTATTTTAAGTATCAAAAGTAAAGAAACATTGAATAAATACTTTTTGAATCATCATAAAACGTGTGTAAAATATTAATTTTGACTGTTATTATTATTTAAGACTAGCTCTTTATTTTCATAATTTGTAATTTTAATGACCATTCTGATTAGGTTCAGTGATTCTATTTATATATATTTCACAGTTTATGGAGCCTATCTAGTCGACCTTCAAATTAAATATTTGAACAACGGCCTAGATGACGTCATTTAGTCGGAACTACTTTCTGAGACCACCACAGAGGTGAATGTAATGTAAGCCGATGTGTATGAGAGTGAAGGTGCACGTGAAGAACATGGTAAACATCAGCTGTATACGGCGGATACATTAAGTAAAATAATGACTGTTTAAATCCGAGAGTAATCAATATTAAGTCTTAATGATTGATTAAGGACTGGAAGGGAAATATTTCAGGACGGAAATAGTTCAATTAATGAAAAAAGATAATCTTTGCTAATTTCGGCAAATATTGCCTTTATGACGAAAAAGGGAAAATAATGCTCCAGCGTTTGCGTTTTTACTGCCGCAAAATTTTTAATGTATTTTTCCTCTTCAGCAAGGCAATAATTTTTGTAGGGGGTTACTTTATTTATTTACAAGTATTTAAATGGTTAAAGCGTCCGCCCTGGAATCGAAAAGTCGTGGGTTCGGTCCCCGGCCGCGACATGCCAAAGTCGTAAAAAGCTTGACGCTCATCATTTCCAGGAATGGTTTACCCGGTGTCAGAATAATGTGACTAGGTGCTACGGCGTGATACTGCAGTGTGATAGCACTGCATCTGTCTCAAGCAAACATTGTCTCGAAATGACTTATATACCGTCGGTGGGACGTTAGACCCAACAATCAAACAAACTAGCATGTATTTATTTTTATGGGATTATTTTCTTTTTTAAAAAATTAAAAATTATCGCATAGATGGGGAAATCCCCGCAACGGTAGTACATGTATAAATTAATTAAAAAAATGGCATTATTGTGGATTATTTGTGAAACAAACGCTACGTTCGAATGAATCTCTCCCCTCTCCCCCGATTTTACAGTGTTGGTGTGTCAAAGTTTTTTTTTAACAGGATGTCCATTTTAAATTTTAAATTTGACTGGACTTTGATGACCCATACAATTGTCAACTCTAGTTAAAATATTTTTTTTTCTTTTTGCAATGTTTTCGATACGGTGGCATAAAGGGGACATGGAAGAAAAAATTTATATTATGTGCGCACGTAGTAGCTATTACGTGCGCACGTAGTAGCCTTACGTGCGCACGTAGAAGCTACTACGTGCGCACATAGTAGTTTTACATGCGCACGTAGTAGCTACTACGTGCGCACGTAAATGCTACTACGTGCGCACGTAACATAAGAAATATCTTCCATGTCACCTTTATGCCACCGTATTTCGACGTTGTTATTATTACCAGTTTACAAATGACTGCTATCATTAAGTACTTTATAAGTTTACCTTTTATTTTATTTCAGCCACGCTTTTACCCATGTGAGTAATGCTTTTTTATCTATAACAATAGTTAACTTTATATTTTATACAAGCGCTACGTTCGATGCTCGGCAAGGGCCTTAGACCTTTGGGGTCAAGATCATTTGATGAAGGTCAGGGCACCTGGTTGGTAAAGCTTATCAAGGTTCATGCACATGTAAAGTTTGAAGGCTGTAGGTGGAAGGATTTCCGTGTTATGGTAAACGTTAAGTTTTGTGACAGACATACGTCAGACAAACAGACAGACCAAAACAATATACATGTACACCGATCTATCGATGCGGTGGCATAAAATATATGTTAAAAGGATCAAAGGATAGGACAAAAAGCACAATAGTATTTTTTTTAGTTAAATATTATACAACCAGACAAAAATGACGTATCGTTGTATTGACCGTTGTTTTGCTATCGCATAGTAACACAGAACTGGATTTTCCGCGGAATACACCTGCCCCACTCTCGTTCTGGCACGAGAATTTACGGCATTGCGCCGAGTTTCTTATCTTTAGGTTAGGTCTTGCTTTAAGGGTTTAGTAAAAAAAGAAGGTGGTTCGGAAAACTTAACCAAATTTTAAGTCAAAAAGGGAACAAAATTTGGTTATAATCAATGAAAGAGTTAACTATCTTGCCTACAGGTTGGGGTGGTGGTCATATTCAAGTATTCCAAGTTTTAAAACAATACCTTAAGGGGTTTAGTCATTAAGTGAGGTGGTACAAAAAAAAATAACCGTTACGCCGACGCTCGGGTGAGTAGAATATCCCTCCTTTTTTTCGAATAGTCGAGCTAAAAATTACCCCCCCCCCTCCCTCTAGGTTAGAGCGTCCGCCTCGGAAGTGGAGAGTTCAAGAGTTTGCCCCTTGTCGACCCTGTGTCAGGATAATATGACCGGGTTTGGTGTCATGCCAACATGTCGACGGCGTGATACTGCAGTGTCGCAGCACTATTTATCTCTCTCAAGTAGTCATGGTCTCCAAATGATTGAATACTGTCGACAGGACGTTAAGGCCAATAAACAAACAAGTCTTGTGTTGAAAAGAGAACTTGTCTATTGCCTTTGAATATATGAGATTAATTATTCCTTGCAGGGATCGTAATTGTCCATGTCATGGAAAAGAAAACACAAGTTGGAGCTCATTTCTAATTTTAATTCGTGACAGAAACCCCTCATGATTACGGACCTCTTTTATGCCACCGTACATACCACATCAAGTCGCATTATCGGTCCAACAAGTCTTGAAACTTATGCTGGGCGACACACAGGAGCGAGAATAACAGTACTATTTTCATAGTGTATATGAATGATAATATAAATGTACCTCTAAAAATATGTATGTTACTCTTAACTACGACACTTACCTGAAACAAAGTAGATAATGTATGTATACGAATAGCTATTCCATTTACATGTAATTGAAACAAATTAGCTCTCGAAATACACCCATCGTCCCTTGTCCCTGTTAATAAACTACTTCTTAGACTACATATTACCTGAAACAAATAGTACCTGAACAACAATTAAGTACATCACTTGCCTGAACTCAAGCACACTCCGTTTAAAAGTGAACTTAGTGCCGACACAACACTTTTCGGACAGTCAAATGCCCCTTGAAATTCGTCAACGAAAAATCCGAACGAAAATGCAATCCCGTCTGCTATCAAAACGATCATAAACGTTGCCATAGTTACAATCCACCCCCATCCTCCATCCGGCGGTGAAAGCAAACGACTGTCGTGTTCACACGCGTTTGATGAATCGGTTTCCGACCGTTTTGAATCGGTTTCAGTATTAAATGCATCCTTATCGCTTGTCCTCTCATGGATTCTGATCTCCATTGTTTACAGTGCAACACAGTTAACAGTGATGTATAGTCATCAACCTCGCAGAAGCACTGAATGTGTTCAGTTTTACACAGCCGTGTTATACTGATTACAGCGTGCTTAATTTCAATACACATAACGACCTACTTTTTTTGGCGAGGGATTCATAGATAAGGCCAACGACCTTTGTTAGATTCTTACAATGAAATGATGCAGCTCAGAAACGTGTGTACAATCACATTCTACATGAATACTTAGATAACATCGCGCCTTTACCTGTCTACATGTTTATATGCATACTCTGCTTGTATGATAAACCGAAAGAATATAATGCGTGAAGTACCTTTAATACCTTAAATCACATGCCTCTGAATTTAACCAAAGCGTTGTAAAGTAATGAGGCATATTTCAGCAAAAGATAGGTGCATGTTTTATGTTCTACTTTTATTTTATCAGTAAAGAAAATACGAGTTTAAAGGAGGGGGTCAACCTGCAAAAAACAACAACAACAATATAAACAAATAAACAAAAACGCATTCCATATGGTTATCATCATGCAGGTACTTTTCTATTTCATATTTCTCATTTCTTGACTTATTTTAATACATTATTTTATTTATAAATAAGGTATCATTTTGATGGAAATATAAGAGAGAGAGAGAGAGAGAGAGAGAGATGATTTGAATATAAATGAGGTAGCGTACATGACAGTTGAATCAATGGTTGTGGGTTAAAACCCAATTTGGGAACACCAATCTTTCATGGCCTTCCTAGGTGTAATGTACTGCTCCACTCCGTCGAGGCATGATGAAGTTGACGTAAATAGAAATAAACATAGAGACGGATGTGTGTTCCCCTTAGCGATTTCCATACAGACAAAGGTGAATATTTAATGTCCTTTCATCCATGCAGTTTGTTGAAATAACGACATTGAGTAATAATTTTATGTAAGTGCCATGGATGAGCCATATTTTAGAAATTTTGTCGCGCTTACATAAATGTTTGTTATTGTCGTATTCTAAATATTTCTTTACAGGTACTGAATTTCTACGGTGGCATGAAAGGGACATAAATTATATTTTTATCGCAATCGATAACAACTGATGGGGGAAAATGTTAACATTATTAAGTGTTGTTTGGCCAGGAAAAAGTGGACGGAATGAGCCATAGATGGGACATGTCAACATTATCCACTGAAAACAGTTAAAGAGGTGAATTAAAAGAAATGCCAGGTGCTACATATTTCATTGAATTATCGCATGACCGTGACAAATATCTCTTCGGATCTCGGCGATTTATAAATCCATAAAACATTCTGAAACTATAGTTATCGCGCATACTATAATTAAAATATCAGGCACTCTTTCGGCCATGAAATGACGTCATTTGAACTTGAACAAATTAAAAAAAAAAAAACTTTGGAAACCACGACTGTCTTTATGTAGATTTAGCATGACATGAAGTGACATGTCAATATACTGGGTAAATATGTCTTTATAGTAAGCAGTTGCAACAATACATTAAGTAGATTTACCATTATATGAAGTGAAAATGTCTATATACTGGGTGATTATGCCCTTATATTGAGCCGTTGCAACAATATATAGAGTAGATTTGGCTTAATGGATATATCGGGTCTACAAGACCTTATATGAAGTGATAATGTGCATTAATTGGGTGGAGGATAATTTTAAGTGGTTTCATTTAACGTATGCACCATTGTATAGGCCAGGTTTAATCGGCGGATCTGTCAGTTCCGGGACCAATATGTTTGTTTGTATAAACAATATTTCAGTCATTTGGAGAGGATGTCTACTTGAGACAGATGCAGTACTGTCACGCTGCAGTATCACATCGTAGACATGTGGCATGATACCACATCTTGTCACATTATCCTGACACCTGGCCAACCAGTCCTGCAACTACTCTTATATGCTGAGCGCCAAGCAAGGAAGCTATAACAATACCGTTATTTATGACTTTGGTATGTCGAGGCCGGGGATCGAACCCACTATCTCCCGTCCCTGGGGCGGGCGCTCTAACTACTCGGTCACCGGGGACTGTGGATCCCATATGTACGTGAAAAAATAAGTTATGATCATAGTTTTCGTGGCTGGATCTGCAGCTTTTAACATAAATTTACAAGAAATCATTTAAATCAAAAATATAAAATTAATATATTAATGTAAAGATCATTTGCTCTCCTTCAATATGATATTTTTTACTTTGAAATTGTTATGTGAAATAAATAAAAAAAAAAAGTTGAAGATGGATCGGTAACCCCTATGTATTCGTCCTTCGATGTTACATATTGGATCTAGGACTGGATCCGGCAGGTCCGCCGAATACACATTGCCTTTCCAACAGTGCATATGTAAAATGAATCCACTAAAATTATCCTATGTGTATAACGACGTTACTACATATCACCTAGTATATTGACATTTCCACTTCATATAATGCCACATCTACTCTATATATTATTGCAACGGCTCAATGTTGTCACGTGCTGGACGTGCACTGTTGGGTGTATATATAGAGAGGTGTAGTAGTAGTAGTAGTAGTAGTAGTACTCTGGTTCCCTAGGTTTGGTAGCGTATTCTCTTATATTTGGTAGCGTAATCTATATATACATTAATTACTGGCCGGACGATTTGTAAAACTGTTCGAGCTCTAAATATATCAGCGTCGGAGACCCACGGCTGCCTATATTACATCTGTCTGTATGAAGGAACGGAATAAGCGCTCGTGGGTCTTCGACGCTGTAAATATATATGAGCTTCATGGATGTACACAAAGAAGTGAACAAGTCAGTAGACAGTTAATGTCATTTAATTATGTGCTTTATGCACAAATTCAATGATAATCAGCAATATTTATAATTACCATAACAAGTTCATAGGTCTGTAACTTTCAATATCCAACTTGACAATACCCAGTCATACAAAGAAAAACGCTCCGTGAATTGATCTTCGCAAGTGTAACGCAAACGATTTTCCTACAGTATCCTTTATTTAAACATGTAAATAAATTGGCGCACCAGTGAACCGTGATAAGCTGTCAGTTAAACTAAATGATATTTCCTCAGCAATAAAACTGTATTTAAAAGTCTCTAAATTGTATAAAAAAAGTATCAAAAGTTCCACAGACACAATATTTAATTAACGCAAGCTTTCAACTAAATATTCCATATTACTGTAGTGTTAAACTTAATAGCAGACGGCATACTTTTAGTCTTAAAAATATTGGAGAGTGTATCTGAACGTAGTTGTCCGTCTGAATACCTAATGTTGACTGAGTTACCCAACCAACAATCTGAGCCCTTTTATAGTAATCTACAATTTCAACCCAAAAATATTGGTTGGAAAGGTTGATAAACCCATTTGAGTGGTTAACCAAACCATAAAATATTGGTTGACTCTACCAAAAAGATGGTTAAAATTTACAAAACTTGTTCTAAGTCCTAAGGTAAGTTAAATGAAAAATCTTAAGTATCAAAAATGACAATAAACTGGCTTTTTACACAAGTTTTATACCTTCTTCTGCTTAAATGATGCAAAGTCTAAAGATTACATCGTTGTTTATAAACAATGCTGACCTGTAACCATTAGCAACAGTGCAAAAAGAACAATAATGCATGGGTTGGCCTAAAAAACGCAATGGAAATTTTACGACGGAATGGACGGAATGGAAATTTTTTGACGGAATGGGATTTTTTTTTAATGAAAATGTTATTTAAATCATACAAAACTAGTTTGAAACCATCAATTAGTGTACTATCTTCAATATATATATATATTTTAATGATGATATGTGAAACAACCTAATATTATTACAGTTTAGTTTATACGCATACGGAGCAGTGGACGGAATGGAAATTTTTTGACGGAATGGGATTTTTTTTTACTGAAAATGTTATTTAAATCATACAAAACTAGTTTGAAACCATCAATTAGTGTACTATCTTCAATATATATAAATATTTTTATGATGATATGTGAAACAACCTAATATTATTACAGTTTAGTTTATACGCATACGGCGCAGTGGACGGAATGGAAATTTTTTGACGGAATGGGATTTTTTTTTACTGAAAATGTTATTTAAATCATACAAAACTAGTTTGAAACCATCAATTAGTGTACTATCTTCAATATATATAAATATTTTAATGATGATATGTGAAACAACCTAATATTATTACAGTTTAGTTTATACGCATACGGCGCAGTAGACGGAATGGAAATTTTTTGACGGAATGGGATTTTTTTTTACTGAAAATGTGAATTAAATCATACAAAACTAAATTGAAACCATCAATTAGTGTTCTATCTTCAATATATATAAATATTTTAATGATAATATGTGAAACAACCTAATATCATTACAGTTTAGTTTATACGCATACGGCGCAGTGGACGGAATGGAAATATTTTGACGGAATGGGATTTTTTTTTACTGAAAATGTGATTTAAATCATACAAAACTAGTTTGAAACCGTCAATTAGTGTACTATCTTCAATTTATATAACTATTTTAATGATGATATGTGAAACAACCTAATATTATTACATTTCCGTTTATACTCATACGACGCATTGGAAATTTAACGGAGCAATGGAAATTCTGTTTAGAGGGAAATATCATTAAAGTCATAAAAATACCTTTAAACCAACGAATATTGCTTTATGATGTATCAATTATAAAAAAAAAAAAATATTAATGTGTTGATTAGACTTAAATTTAGCACTAGTGCAATGAACCATGGAAGTTTTACGTAAAATGGCTGACTACACGACAAATGTAAACACATGTTTACATGACAAATGGTCCATAACTGCATTAATACATGGAATTAAATGAAGTTACTTGGCATAATAATGCACAAATATATGCACAAGACATTGCAATAGGATTTCTTAGAATGGAAATGGATTATAGTGCACAGATCGTTCACAGAAGTTGAAAATATACATGCATTGCTGAAGTTAACAAACTCTGTGAGGAATGCCACTGGCTCTCATCATGTGCAGTAGATTAAAACTAGCTTATAACCTGTATAAATGAGCTTGTGGTTCGTATTTCAAATGAAACACAGCTTATTGTGCATTTTATTGCTGGTTACTAGCAGCAAAGTCTAACTAGACTGAAAATACATGTAGATTGGTAAAATATCTTAAGGTAAGATGTTAAGCACAGTTCTCAGTTGACCAGTTACATAGTTTAAACAGTTCACAGTGTATATGTTTCTCATAAATCGGTACTCTACATTATTAGGACATAATCACCATTTATATTGACATGTTCAATTCATATAATGATAAATCTACACACACACACACACACACACACACATATATATATATTCCCTAGACCTGGCCTCATAATTATTCACTTGCTCCCTGCACTATGGATTAGTTTTAAGTATGGCCCCCATTCCTACCGTCCCATGTTGGTATATATGATTACTATCGGATATGCAAACACACGTGCTGAATTTAATCACCTTCCAAAATAATTATAATCAGGTTTCTTTCTTTTTTTCCCCCTACGCCTTGCCGATGTCATTTAATATTCAGAGATCTTTTACATTCAATGTAAAGAACTTAAGCTGAATGCTTTAAATATAAATTAATATTTAACGTTAATCTATCTGAATAAAAACAACATATATTTCTATAACAGTTTTGTGCATTGAGAATAAAGTGGCCATTTTCTTCATGTCAAAACGTATGCATAATGGCGTTTTTTTTGCTTGTTTTTTGTTTGTTTGTTGTTGTTTTTTTTGCACACACACACACACACACACACACACACACACACACTTCTCTCGTATTTAAAATTCCAATTATTTCACAATAATAAAGCATACGTGACGTGAAATATACTTATTTCTCCGCATACACACCTAGGATAAAAGTTGACAATCAGCGGCGATCAATTAGATAGATAAAGATCGATACGAGCAGATTTAAACCTCAATGCAGCAGGATTGACATAATTTGAGCCCTTAAACAATGCCCGCGAGACTAAATCTTCTGCCTTTAAAAACTTCGTAAATTACACGGGCTATTCATACCAAGTTTTTACCTCATTTATGAAGTTTGTGGAGAGGCGCTGTTAAATCTCCTGTTTGATTTGGGAGTTAGTTCAAATTTGATATACTAGATTTTATTCGAGTTTCAAATGAAATTAAAACCTTAAGTGGATACACTCAATATAGACAACCTTTCTTGAATGAGGCACATAACGTCAACGGCTTGAAGGACATAAGGTATGTGTTTTTAAAATTTATTTATATTATAATATTAGTATAATTCATGTATTTCTTTAATTAAAGAATATACGAGGAAAGAATACTACGATCCATGCATTGTAATTTTACATTTATTCCGTCAGATTAACGTGTTTAGTAATGTTCTCATAAAACTAAATACATGTACATTTCTTAAGGTAATCCACACATCATTAAATTATAATCATGGTCCTCCAAATACTTAAAAAGATTTCAGTGCAGCATCCATTGACTTGGAGTTAAAGGCTTATTTCCTCTATAAAATCTGTAAAGGCCTGCATTAACTGTAAAATTCCAACGATCTCTTGATGAGCAGTGATAACAATTTAATGATGGGTGGATTTCCTTAACAAATGCGCATATTATTAATTATATGCATGCATGGTCGTTTTCTCATGCAACACAGTCATGTACTTTTAAAAATGATTTTATCAACAAAGTTAACAAAAAGTGTGGTTCGAAGCAAATAAGTTGAAAAATATTGAAACATACACATGAACGATATTATTTCACAATGCTTAGTAAATGTACTTCTGCCTTCCAGGTGTGTTTGTTCAGATCGCAAACGAGGACAATATGGCGGACGACGGGGTAATATTTTCCAACAGTTTTTAATTAATTTGAAACTAAAAAAACCCCACAAAGTCATTGAATATCTTGTTACTAAAGTATACACGTTTTTTACCTAATGCGAAATATGTTCAATCGCTTGAAATGAAATTAAATCAGCCAGACCTGAAATTGCATGCGCATCTGTTTGTTTATTTATTTTGAAGTGCAGTTGAAATATGTAGTATGATCCATGGCATACATGTACATAAAATTCATATAACCGATTAGGCTGTTACTCGTAGCATCCGTTGTATAAGACAATCCATCGATCATTTAACTATTATCATGGTCCTTCAAATGCTTAAAAAGATTTAAGTGCAGATGCAAACGTCCATTGACTTGAGTTATATGCTCTTTTGCTCAATGTCCGTTTAAAGGTTTGCATTTGCTATAAAATTCCCATGATCACTTATTTAGCATTATTCAGCTGAAGGATAAAAAACAATTTCAGTTTTTGATTGAATTTCGCGACAACACTTTACAACCAGTATTCAAGATAATTTTTGGATTTTTACTAAACTGGCTACTGCGCCCGGGGGCCGAGTGGTTAGAACATCCGCATCGGGAGTCGGAAGTAGTGGGTTCAATCCCTGGCCACGACAAATCAAAGTCGTAAAAAACGATACTGGTTTATATATATATAGCTCCTTTGATAGATGCTCAGCATATAAGGGTAGATCTAGTTCTTGGACGGTTTCCAAGTTCAGGATAGTGTGAGAAGGAGTATATCATGCCACATGTCTACATACATTGTGGCAGCATATAGTATCCAAAGGACTGTTCAAAATAGTGTCGGTGGTACGTTATACCAACGAACAAACATACAAATTAAGGTAAAATCCCTGTAATGGTTCTGCTATGTCTTTGACTCACTCAACCTATACCAAGATAACAAAGGTACACTAATGAAACACTAGAGATTTGTTTTCGTAGAAAACGGATGTCTCCCCCCACCCACTTCCCCTCACACACATTTACAATAAGGCACACGGTGACATATGCAAATAGTTAAAGGGCAGACTATATTGTTAAAGATCCGTACAGAGTTATGGAGTTATCTTAAGGACACAAAATTGTATAAAAGGGGAAAATCGGACAAGAAACCTTGGAAATGGACTATGCTCTTGTGTACTGCAATTCTCGTCCATAATGTCTACCCACCTATGAAGCTTCAAGGTTATATGTCTCATTGTGCATGAGTTATGCTCAGGACAAAACTTAATTGAATATGTAATTAAACAACGGGCAATAACTCCAAAAATATGATTGCAGAATTAAGATCCTTGTGCACTGCAATTCTCCTTTGTGAGGTCTATTCACCTATGAAGTTTCAAGCTAATAGAATTTCTAATTTTTGATTTACGTTACAGACAAAAAATAATTCTGCTGGAATTTAACAAATGGCAGTAACCCCAAAAATATTATTCACAGAGTAACGGTTCTCGTGCATGACACTTCTAATCAATAAGATCTATACACATGTGAAGTTTCAAATTAATAGCTTTAAGACTTTCTGAGTTATGCTCCGGACAAAAAGTGTGACAGACGGACAGACAGACAACTAAGACAAAAACATGTCTCCCCCACATTAATATGAGGGAGACATAATTAGGAAACCTTGGTTATCTCCGTGAAAGGCCATGAGGTCCGAAATGTAGCGGAACCATTACAAATAAGGCCGTGAATGCATTGCCCCTCTAGTGTTTTGCAACGATGATTATATTTTACATATTTATTCTTGCACAGGTACCAACGATGATTGGAAGCACGGGTGGAAAATCTGTTACTTCTACAACCATATCTGAAGAGCGTGAACTTATCCTAGATTACGTGGACACACCCTCTTCACACCATGGATGAAGAACTTATGCTTCAGGACTCTTTTGCTGAAGATCAACTACCTTCAACCGAACCGAATGATAAATAAAAAGAGCTTATCCCACCACCGAACTCTCTTTCAGATAGTCCGACAAAATGTAAGACTAATGAAACACTTCCGCCTGAAACAGACCGAATTTTGTCGGAAATTTCCGAATTTCTTATGTCCGAGAATGAGGTCACCGAATGAGACCGACGAATGATGGAACTCGCCGAAAAGTTAAAACTTCAACGTGAAGAGTATGAAAAATGGAGAGTAATTTACAAAGTGGTGTCACACCACTACTTTTTGTCCCTATATAATCTATAGTAACTTGGCCGACTTTCGAGGCCTGTTCCTACTTTCCAAATGTTCGTTGGAATATTTCTGGTCTAGTTTCATGTAGACCATTCATAAATCAACAGATTTAGGCACAAAAAAATATATCATTAAGGAAATGGCGTTTCACAAATTTCACATTTCCCGGCTACCTGTCAAAATTTCCAAAACAAACATGACCTCTGAGCCGCATTACCTCTGCAGCTCTCCCAACATCCTGTATTAAATGCAAGTTGTTGGTCAAAAATACATGTATCTCACCACACAGGCTAAATGTGTTGCAGTTATTCAGTGTTTTCTGGGGAAAATATGACTTTGATGTCCATCCTTTCATTTTTCATTAGGTACTACTTCAGCACCCTACGACCCGGAAGTACTTTGATAGTGGTGTGACACCTATATAAAACCCAAATTTGAAATATACATGAAAATTATGCCCAAAATAACTTATTTATTATATTTGCAACAAAATAAAACCCTGATCAGATTTCTCAGTCAAGTCTAAGGTCACATTCAACTGTTTTAGAGAGTGGCAGATTGTACACTGTATTTGGTCATTTTAAATGCATTCTAATCATGCAGGGGTATACTTTCAAAATCAGTCATATTTTAATTAATAACCAATGGATTTTGATGAAATAAAGTGCACTCTGTTTCAAACATCATATTTTATCATTTAAACCCCATTATTGGTCACCTGATTGAAGGGAAATACCCAAAAAATTAGAAAAGCAGAGAAAAATGGATTTTTTTTAGGGCTAAAATAAGAAAAAAATACTATTTAATTATTTCTCTTTTTTTTTTTAAAATTTTTTTTCATTTGAAAGTGGGCCAGAATCAATCCCAGACATGTTACTGCATCAGGACATAAACAGGGGTTACCTAGGTAGCTGTACTTAAGCAACATCAAAGGACATGTGTATAGGTCTAGGTGCACGTCTAGCCGGGGCTGGGGAGGATGTCTCCCCTACCCCTCAAGGGGCCCCCCAGGGGTCAGCTACTGGTTGGGCAGCATTAAATCAGTAGGTGTGGCTACTGTCTGGACCTTGACCTTATACAGGGGGTGGTACTGAGTATACCCAAATCATATCTGAATGCACCAGAGAAGACTAACTGCCAATTTCTACAACTATGGTCCTAGGCGAGAGGAAACGCAAAGCTGCTGGGATTTTCTTCCAGAAGAACAACCAACTGAGACCATTTAAGAAGAAATGACCTTCTGAGGCAGGATGTGAAGAAGACGCCTACAGCACAGCATCTACAGGCCACCACCCAGACGATGAAGAAGACCACCATCAATACAGGCTACGACTTAATCTGCAAATGGAAGATAACTTCATTTCAGGAAACCGCGTCATACACCTTCCGCGGCTTCTCTCCATGATGAATGCAGTTTACAGCGACCATGAAGACACAGGCTGCAGTCAACTAGAAGTGGACCTGTACCAGGAGCAGAAGTATGGACTGGGAAGCAAGTTCATTTTCAAGTGCAAATCTTGCACTTACATTTCAAAGAGAATGAAAACCTATGACGAGATAGCAGGGACAAAGAAGGCCGTCATCAACACTTCCTTGGCGTCAGCCATAATGGACACTCCTATGGGCATCTCTCTGGCTGAGCAGCTGTTTACCCAGATGGACTTACCGTTCCCAGCTACAAGTCATCTTCAACGGCTAACATCAACTGTCAGCAGTGAGGTCGTCAAAATAAATAAAGAAGACATGTCCGAGAAGCGGTGCCTTGTGGAACGCCATGCACTTGCAGCCGGTGCCAGAGACCCGAAACAGCTCGACCTCTCCATTGACGCCCGGTACAACAGTTCTCGGATGACGTCATCATACAAACCTGGGCAGAGCGCTTCCCAAGCCTACACAGTAGCTGTAGAGAACCACACTGATAAGAAGTACATCGTGGGCCTGGTTATGGAAAACAAGCTCTGCTGGACTGGTGCCGTGCTAAGGAATAAAGGTTTGACTGTCACCTGCCCTGGTGGACATGCCGGATACACAGCCAACCTAGCCTACTTCACCCCCCACTCAGGAAGGAGAATGGCATATGAGCTTGCTGAAGACCTGTCCATGGAAGGGTACTTTGTCCGAACCCTGACGACTGACGGCGACACCAAATCTTACCTTGGGATGCAGGACTTCTACCAGAAGCTAGACGCAGCCTGGGAAGTTTCAAGGCAGGCAGATCCAAATCATCTGGCGGTGACGCAAGAGAGAAAAATGAGATCTGCAGAATTTAGCAAAGGAATGTTCCCGCTGACCACTAAACTTGGGCGAAAGAAGGCACAGGCAGCTCTGGCACATGACGTCAAGGCCAGATGCAATGCTGTTATAAAAGAGATGGCAAGATTGGGAGGCGGAGATATTACAGAATTTATATTGCGCTTACCTGACATCCAGCGGGCTACCATTGAATGCTATGCCGGGAACTGCAGCTTCTGTCATCAATCAGCCCTGGTCTGCTCTGGTGAAGGTCACAACTCCTGGTGGTACATGTCCATGATCCTGGGCCCAAATGACATCACACACCTGAAGATGAACGAAAATGACAAGTCACTGCTTGCTGTGATACTAAAAATGAGATTGAGTGAAGAGGCGGTCTACAAGGTGTCATCTAGAACATCAACACAGAAGTGTGAGGCCTCCAACCGAGCAACTTTAGCCACCATGCCGAAGTCCCAGAACTACCCCAGGTCATTTGAGGCTCGGCTAGCTCTTCAAACCCTGAGAGCAAACAACTCAGTTTACTCAGCAGTGAGGATGAAGGTGGGCCGCCTCACAAGGACTTGTCTATCTGCAGCTTCAAGAAAGCGCCTTCTTCACATATCAAGGAAGGCAAGCTACCACAAGTCTTACAAGACAACCAGAAGGTATAAGGCAAAGGGAAGAGCTCAAAGGGCCCAGATGGAGTTCGAACACCGGCGGACTCAAGAAACCCACCACCAGGAGGAGCCTGGTTATGTAAAGGGGCTGCTTGACAGCAATCTGCACTCCTACGCCTCAACTTCTGCAACAAACCAGTAGCAGCAGCCTGCCCTACAGAATAGAGCACAGCAGAAAAAATCAAAACATAAAGAAAAAAAAAAGCTCTGTCTGGTGCATAGCAGCACCACTGATGAGGTCTGATGCTGACCGAAACAGTGCTATATAAAAGAAAAATATAAACTCATGTATCAATATCTGTTTGGAAAATTCAGGGGGGGGGGGAGAGAGAGAGAGAGACAGGGTTCAAAATCAAAATTAAAGATAATTAAAGAAGATATTTATACGTGAGTATCAACACCAAGTAACCAACATAAAAACATAACCCCTACTTCATTTTTAAACAATTACCCTCTAAAATCACTCCCAGCTGAGGTACACAAGGCACTCAGGCTCACGCCTACCACTCCCGTTTATGTGACCGGAACACACCCCCAGCTCAAAACAACGCTTTCTGTTGTTATTCGTGTAATTTTCCTCCAAGTTAAGATGCAGAAATCTAAAATTAGCCCAATTTCATATATAAAAATATTAAAATATTAATAATTTAAAAAAAATAAACATACCTATTTTTTTAAACATATTATCCAATTTCCATGTATTCAATGTACATGTTGTCCAAATTTGATGTCAATCCATTGAAAAATGGCTCTGTAATTCAATTTCTTCTACTTTCATTTTCTATTCATATATAAACCCAAATTTGAAATATACATGAAAATTATGCCCAAAATAACTTAATAAAACCCTGATCAGATTTCTCAGTCAAGTCTAAGGTCACATTCAACTGTTTTAGAGAGTGGCAGATTGTACACTGTATTTGGTCATTTTAAATGCATTCTAATCATGCAGGGGTATACTTTCAAAATCAGTCATATTTTAATTAATAACCAATGGATTTTGATGAAATAAAGTGCACTCTGTTTCAAACATCATATTTTATCATTTAAACCCCATTATTGGTCACCTGATTGAAGGGAAATACCCAAAAAATTAGAAAAGCAGAGAAAAATGGATTTTTTTTAGGGCTAAAATAAGAAAAAAATACTATTTAATTATTTCTCTATTTTTTTCTAATTTTTTTTTATTTGAAAGTGGGCCAGAATCAATCCCAGACATGTTACTGCATCAGGACATAAACAGGGGTTACCTAGGTAGCTGTACTTAAGCAACATCAAAGGACATGTGTATAGGTCTAGGTGCACGTCTAGCCGGGGCTGGGGAGGATGTCTCCCCTACCCCTCAAGGGGCCCCCCAGGGGTCAGCTACTGGTTGGGCAGCATTAAATCAGTAGGTGTGGCTACTGTCTGGACCTTGACCTTGAGTTAACCCAAATCATATCTGAATGCACCAGAGAAGACTGACTGCCAATTTCTACAACTATGGTCCTAGGCGAGAGGAAACGCAAAGCTGCTGGGATTTTCTTCCAGAAGAACAACCAACTGAGCCCATTTAAGAAGAAATGACCTTCTGAGGCAGGATGTGAAGAAGACGCCTACAGCACAGCATCTACAGGCCACCACCCAGACGATGAAGAAGACCACCATCCATGCAGGCTACGACGTAATCTGCAAATGGAAGATAACTTCATTTCAGGAAACCGCGTCATACACCTTCCGCGGCTCCTCTCCATGATGAATGCAGTTTACAGCGACCATGAAGACACAGGCTGCAGACAACTAGAAGTGGACCTGTACCAGGAGCAGAAGTATGGACTGGGAAGCAAGTTCATTTTCAAGTGCAAATCTTGCACTTACATTTCAAAGAGAATGAAAACCTATGACGAGATAGCAGGGACAAAGAAGGCCGTCATCAACACTTCCTTGGCGTCAGCCATAATGGACACTCCTATGGGCATCTCTCGGGCTGAGCAGCTGTTTACCCAGATGGACTTACCGTTCCCAGCTACAAGTCATCTTCAACGGCTAACATCAACTGTCAGCAGTGAGGTCGTCAAAATAAATAAAGAAGACATGTCCGAGAAGCGGCGCCTTGTGGAACGCCATGCACTTGCAGCCGGTGCCAGAGACCCGAAACAGCTCGACCTCTCCATTGACGCCCAGTACAACAGTTCTCGGATGACGTCATCATACAAACCTGGGCAGAGCGCTTCCCAAGCCTACACAGTAGCTGTAGAGAACCACACTGACAAGAAGTACATAGTGGGCCTGGCTGTGGAAAACAAGCTCTGCTGGACTGGTGCCGTGCTAAGGAATAAAGGTTTGACTGTCACCTGCCCTGGTGGACATGCCGGATGCACAGCCAACCTAGCCTACTTCACCCCCCCACTCAGAAAGGAGAATGGCCTATGAGCTTGCTGAAGACCTGTCCATGGAAGGGTACTTTGTCCGAACCCTGACGACTGACGGCGACACCAAATCTTACCTTGGGATGCAGGACTTCTACCAGAAGCTAGACGCAGCCTGGGAAGTTTCAAGGCAGGCAGATCCAAATCATCTGGCGGTGACGCAAGAGAGAAAAATGAGATCTGCAGAATTTAGCAAAGGAATGTTCCCGCAGACCACTAATCTTGGGCAAAAGAAGGCACAGGCAGCTCTGTCACGTGACGTCAAGGCCAGATGCAATGCTGTTATAGAAGAGATGGCAAGATTGGGAGGCGGAGATATTACGAAATTTATATCGCGCTTACCTGACATCCAGCGGGCCACCATTGAATGCTATGCCGGGAACTGCAGCTTCTGTCATCAATCAGTCCTGGTCTGCTCCGGTGAAGGTCACAACTCCTGGTGGTACATGTCCATGATCCTGGGCCCAAATGACATCACACACCTGAAGATGAACGAAAATGACAAGTCACTGCTTGCTGTGATACTGAAAATGAGATTGAGTGAAGAGGCGGTCTACAAGGTGTCATCTAGAACATCAACACAGAAGTGTGAGGCCTTCAACCGAGCAACTTTAGCCACCATGCCGAAGTCCCAGAACTACCCCAGGTCATTTGAGGCTCGGCTAGCTCTTCAAACCCTGAGAGCGAACAACTCAGTTTACTCAGCAGTGAGGATGAAGGTGGGCCGCCTCACAAGGACTGGTCTATCTGCAGCTTCAAGAAAGCGCCTTCTTCACATATCAAGGAAGGCAAGCTACCACAAGTCGTACAAGACAACCAGAAGGTATAAGGCAAAGCGAAGAGCTCAAAGGGCCCAGATGGAGTTCGAACACCGGCGGACTCAAGAAACCCACCACCAGGAGGAGCCTGATTATGTAAAGGGACTGCTTGACAGCAATTTGCACTCCTACGCCTCAACTTCTGCAACAAACCAGTAGCAGCAGCCTGCCCTACAGAACAGAGCACAGCAGAAAAAATCAAAACAAAAAAACATAAAGAAAAAAAAAAGCTCTGTCTGGTGCATAGCAGCAACACTGATGAGGTCTGATGCTGACCGAAACAGTGCTATATAAAAGAAAAATATAAACTCATGTATCAATATCTGTTTGGAAAATTCAGGGGGCGGGGGAGAGAGAGAGAGAGAGAGAGACAGGGTTCAAAATCAAAATTAAAGATAATTAAAGAAGATATTTATACGTGAGTATCAACACCAAGTAACCAACATAAAAACATAACCCCTACTTCATTTTTAAACAATTACCTCTAAAATCACTCCCAGCCGAGGTGGACAAGGCACCCAGGCTCACGCCCACCACTCCCGTTTATGTGACCGGAACACACCCCCAGCTCAAAACAACGCTTTCTGTTGTTATTCGTGTAATTTTCCTCCAAGTTAAGATGCAGAAATCTAAAATTAGCCCAATTTCATATATAAAAATATTAAAATATTAATAATTTAAAAAAAATAAACATACCTATTTTTTTAAACATATTATCCAATTTCCATGTATTCAATGTACATGTTGTCCAAATTTGATGTCAATCCATTGAAAAATGGCTCTGTAATTCAATTTCTTCTACTTTCATTTTCTATTCATATAGGTGTCACACCACTACTTTTTGTCCCTATATAATCTATAGTAACTTGGCCGACTTTTTGTTGCCATTATCATTGTGTATAAGTTAAATGATGATTGCTTAACAACTGCAATTATGCTACAGTGTAACAAGTAACTGGTATTGCACACAACATGAGTCCCCTATCAGTAATGTGCATAATATTTCTGTTATCATAGCAACTATAATTTTTGTCCAAGAAAAAAAACACCAACAAAGTGATGTGCAGAATTTCCATACTGCCATCTATTCATACACCAAATTTCATATTATCTAAAGCGGTTATTAAGTTATCGAGGGATCCAGATTTCCGGACATCCAGACAGACAGAGGGCAAACCTATAGTCCCCCTACTTTGTAAACTCCAGTAAGGGGACTAATAAAAGGTAAAATCTAGCATTTTTTTATATAAAAAGGGACATAACTCCTGACCTAATTTGCTAATATCAAGCGTTATTGAACCTTGCTAGAGATAAGTCATGAACTTTGAAGATAATTGCTTCAAAAATAAATACCAAGTGACATGTGCATTATTTAATTTTAAAAGGGGCATAACTCCTGGCCTAATATCAGCTATAATATGAGAGATTATGGCCATAGACATTGTCATTCATAAAGTTTGAAGATGAATTGAAGATGCAAGAAAGTTTGCTAACTAACTGTGGATGACAGCAGACAGATGGACATTAGACATTTAATGATCCTAATAGCTCATTCCAGCATGTGCCAACAAAATAAGGTATACCTCAAGTATATGCCTAAGATGACCATATATCCCTTGTTATCATATTTACCTTGATGTGTTAAGGATGCAGTCATGGTTCTTGCTTCACTATAGGAGACCCATAAGTTGAAAATAGAAGCTACAGGGCCTCAACCATCTGGCAAACAACTGCTGTCATCACCAAGAACTATTTGAACAGGAAGTCTGTTTACAAAAGGAACATGCCACATTCTCATAGTAATGTATTTAATTTCAAAATTAAAATGTATTCTTTTTTTAATATAAATGAAAACTGAGGAGTCCAAAGGCAAGATTCAATTCATAAAACACTGAATTTTAACTGTTTTTCTTGGAATTTCATCTCTATGATGCTTATAGAATTTGTGGGGTTTTACGACCCACTGACAGTATTTCATTCATTTGGTGACTATGTCTACTATAAAGACATACATTTCAGTATCACACTGCAGAAATGTAGCATGAGACCACATCCAGTCACATTATCCTGACACCTGCTTAACCAGTCCTGGAACTACCCTTTCATGCTAAGAGCCAAGCAAGAGAGCTACATGTATACCAATATCATTTTAAGACTTTCTTGGTGAGGGATCAAACCCATGACCTCCAAGTTCCAGGCTAGATGTTTACCATACAACAACCATACCGATCATGTTTATAGTTTATTGTTACATTATTGGACAATTATATATTATCTAGTTCCTAAAAATATGATCTGTCAAAATATTTTCTCCTAACCGGCAAGAGACCCATAAGTTGAAAATAGAAGCTACAGGGCCTCAACCATAGGCCAAACAACTGCTGTCATCACAAAGAAATATTTTGAAAAAGGAAGTATGTTTACAAAAGGAACATGCCACATTCTCTTTAAGTAATTGTATTTAATTTCAAAATAAAAATGTATCTTTTTTTTAATTATTATTGAAAAATGAAGGAGTTCCAAAGGCAAGATTCAATTCATAAAACACTGAATGTTAACTGGTTTTCTTGGAATTTCATCTATATGAGCTTATGAATTTGTGGGGTTTTTAGACCCTCTGACAGTATTTCATTCATTTGGTGACTTATGTCTACTTTAAAGACAT
>CM037788.1:59026145-59061645 GCA_021229015.1 Solen grandis | reverse complement strand
AAAACAAGTGACCCCTGGGGCGGGGCATTTTAAACCCTAAGGGGCATGAAATTTTTACAATCTTGGGAATGAACCCTAAGATGATGCTTCCTACCAAAAAATCTAAATTTTAGGCCCTTTTGGATTTTATAGAAGAAGATTTTTAAAATTTTTCCCTTTTTAACTTATGTTAAAAAAAAGTGACCCCCGGGTTTCGGGGGCATTTATCACCTAAGGGGTTTTATTTGAAAAATCTTGGTAATGAAAACCCTTAAAATGATGCTACATACCCAAAAATTTAATCTCTAGGCCTTATGGTTTTATAGAAGAAGATTTTTAAAGATTTTCCTATATAACTCTATGTAAAAAAAAGTGACCCCTATTTCGGGGGGATTTATCACGTTTGGCTATGATTTGAAAAATCTTTTGGGAATGAACCATTAGATGATGCTTCATATGAAAAAAACTAAGCTCTAGGCCTTATGGATTCATAGAAAAAGATTTTTAAAATTTTTTCCCATATAAATCTATGTTTAAAAAAAGTGACCCCTGGTGCGGGGGCATTTATCACCCTAGGGCTATGAATTTTTTAAAAATCTTGGGAATGAACCATAAGTTTATGCTAAATTCCAAATATCTTTTAACCCCCTAGGCCTTAAAGGATTCATAGAAGAAAAATTTTTAAAGATTTTCCTATATAATTTTTTGTAAAACAAGTGACCCAAAGGTGCGGGGAACTTTATCAAAAATAAAGGGCATGATTTGAAAAAATCTTGGTAATGAAAAACCCTAAGATGAGGTTCATACCAAATTCTAATCTTAGGCCTTATGGGTTAAAAGAAAAAGGTTTTTTTAAAATTTTTCCTATAAAACTTATGTAAAACAAGGGCCCCTGGTGCGGGGGCCATTTACACCCCTGGGGGATGATTTGAAAAATCTTGGTAAAGAACCATTAAAATGATGCTAAAATTTCCAAAAAATCTAAAGCCTTTTTCCCTTAAAGGATTCATAGAAAAAAGATTTTTAAAAGATTTTCCCATTAACCCCTATGTTTAAAAAAAAAGTGACCCCTTTGGGGCCCGGGGCCCTTTATCACCCTAGGGCAAAAGATTTTGTACCCAAACCCCTTTGGTTTAAGGGCCCCCCTAAGATGATGCCCACATACCAAATATCTAAGCCTAGGCCTTGCATTTTGCGAAGAAGATTTTTCCAAAGTTTGCTTTTTAAAATCTAATTTTTGCTCCTGTGACCTTCTTTTTTAACCAACCCGAATAAATTTTTACAACTTTTTATAGAGGGCCCTCCTAAGGATGATTCAATAATCCACACAATACAAACTTACAATTTCAAATACACTGCAACTGTTCTCTTTGATTTAGATAAATATTCTCAAAAGAAAGAAAAAAAAAAAATTAATGGTCTGGATTTTGTTTTAAAATATCCCATTTGAGACTAGCCAATTTACCTTTAAAAAGAACCAGTAATTATTCAACATTTTTTACCACAAATTATGTTAAATATTTTCCAAAAAGGTCTTTCTAACTGTCTACATGTTATAAATGTAACACAAAACCACAAACAATTTAACTGAAAAGTAACCTACAGTAAAACCACAGAATATGATAATTAAGTTAATATTTGAGCAATCAAAATGGTTTCCCTAATGTTAGGAAATATTGTAAACTGAAAAAAGAATCATTATGGTTCAGTGCAGTGCAGTTCAGTGTAGTGCAGTTCAGTGTAGTGCACAACTTTTTGCTTCACCTGCTCCCATTAAGATTGGTGAAGAAATAAAATACTTACAGTTACAGCAGTTTTCTTTTTCAAATCAAGACAAGATTTGCTGTTTGTGATTGCTTTAACCCTTTCCCTCATAGAGGAAACCATGAAAAGACCTATCTATGCGAACAACATAAAACCAGATCAGCCTGTGAGTAACTCTCAGGCTGATCAGGTTTTATGCTGTTCGCTGCTCCTCAGTGGTCTGGAAATGAGGACTTTATAATTAAATTTGGTAAGGTTTAACTGTGGTTTTCTGCAGATCAGGCTTTATGTGGTACCTATTGAGTGCGTCAAAATGAGTCTTTATGAGGGAAAGTGTTAAACGACGTCATATACCACGTGGTATGGCCACACTGTTGAAGAAAGCCTTGAACTTTGTCTTTCAAAAAGGATACAAATCTGTGAGAAGAACTTGCACTCTTCACTGAAAAAAGGAAAACATTGTTAAAAGGTTAGGTAAATAAGATAAAAGTTGAAGAGAACTGAGTTATCACTTAACATTTTTCAGAGTTTCCACATTATCTTTTATAAGTCAGTAGTCAATACATTCAAAACAAAGTCTGAAAGAGTCCTGGTGAATATTTAGGGGTTCAAATTAATAAAGCAAATTATACATGATATCAGCTTTTTCACAGTTGTTAATAGCATGGGGTTCAGTAGACTTACAAGCAACACACTTAAAAAACCTTATTATCATGTTCTACCAGAGTTGAACACTGTACATAAAAGTAGATAATACATTTGGTCGTACTTAACTCGCTTTTGAGTGAAGGGGAATGGATGATCAAAATAAAACAATGAGCTTCCTTGACCGTTTATTCTTCTTAATGTTTGCTTTTGGTCCTTTTCAGGGTATGTATCCATATTAGAAAATATAAGCTGAGGTCCATACAAAATGAACTACAGACAAATGAGACAAGTGGTTAACATGAGTCAGAAAATCAATGAAAATGAATCCAAGGTGAAAATAAATAAAGAACAAAAAATGTAAGACTATCACCTTGAGGCTGAAATTCTGAGAGCCACGGTATCACTTGTATCAAAATGTTGGGACACTTCTGGGGAATCCCAAGATGTGTTCATCTGCTCTGAAAGTTCATCTGTGCCTGATTATGGGAAAATAGACATGGAAGAGTTAGGTGAAAGAATTGTTGAATATCCAAATTTGACTAGTTATATTTCAATAAGCTACAAAATCAAATGGTTTTCTGTCCTTTTAAAGTTTAGAAAATTACGAAGGCATTTCTTCTAATGACTCCAAACTGAGTTTTGAAAGAGATTAAGATAAGAAACATATTGACATATCTATATCTGTGTTAATATGATTAATTGAAGAACAGAAAAGTGTGCCAATAGGCAGGACTTGAACCAAAATTACTACTAGAACAAGCCAAACTGCACAACAATACATCAAATGAGCAAACTAGATTAATGCTTCCACTGCACATCTCCTCTCCATAACACATGATATCGGTCTGAAAAGCCAAAACCATAGAGACCCAGTCCAGAAAGGTCCACTTTTAAATTGTACCAGAAAGGCCCGAAATTTTGGGTCATTAAAGGCCCACATTACATATCTAGTTTTAGTTGTTATTAATATCATAGATTTCAGTAAATACTGAGATTTATTTTATGCTTTTTATGTTTTAAATTGAGTCTGTATGTGACAACATGATCTTATTGTGTTTGTTCCTTTTTCCTGCTATATCACACATATTTCTATAATCATTACAGAGAAAACAAAGTAATAAAATAAAATTATATCCCCATATTTTTTAATTCATTATTTTATTCTTCAAATATTTTTATGCAAGCCTTTGAATAAAATCTATCAAAATAAATTACAGTGTCTATTCTAGGAAGTGCGATTATGCGATCCATGCTCTTTTTTCAAAGATCGCGCACATTTTTGAAACATGTGCATGAAAATCCTGTATCTAAATAGTTAAACTTACTCAAAAAATGTAAAATTTCCAGTCAGCATATTTGTTTACATGAACACCGGAAACCAAAGGGTGGTAACTATAAGCTAAATAAAATCAATATTTTCGTTGACAAAATTGAGGAAGACAAGTCTTGTTGTCATAAATAAAAATATTTTCGTTTAAATATTTCATCGGTTGATGACTCGTGAAACTAAGACGAATCATGTCTAAAAAGGGTTCTACTAGAGTTCAAAACTAAGAAGCACAGGATAACTTTCAAAAACTGTCATTTGATGCAGGCATGTAAAAGATAAATCTGTAATATGTGTAAAATGTTGAAAGGTAAAACATAAAAAAATAATTAAAAACTGGAATTTATATTGGCACCCATGTTTTTGAAAATCCACCCTATTTTTCTCAAGTGAGGGGGGAAATTCACCCCTATTTTTGAATTTCTAGAAAAGACACTGAGATTACATGAAAATGATTAATCTAAATGATGTATTTAAGTTACCCTTTTTGTGAATTCATTTAATCATTTTTTCTAAATTCATAACATTTACTGTGCCATAGCTGAGTGAGAAAGCAGTCAACATATATTATTCTGTTCATCATTAATAATAATATTATCAAGAAATACAATTATTTCGTACAAATCTTTGATAATTAAACTATTAGAATAGTCACACAAATAATAAAAGAGCCTATTTTGTCTGGTCCTTACTGGGCCTTTCTTACACTAATTCTGGAATGGAACTTTCCCATTGTGCAAAGCCCGTATTGGTATCTAGTATCTACATTCATATTCAGATTTGGGCTAGATGGCATTTTACAGGTATGCATTGTTTTCTTCTCATATGCATGTGTCACAGGTGCATGTTCATTGCTGAGTCACGGACAACGATTAGTAGTACGTTCAGGGCCCGTGCATGAGCAAAATAAAATGCATAAACGTTTGAGTGAAATGGCACCCAGATTTGTCATCCCTTGGAGTCTGGTATGAGCTGGTGTTCAGGACGTAAATAGTTCTAAATACGAATAGACAGATGTTAATTTAAATGTTTATGCGTTGTGCAGACATGTAAAACAATTTTTTTGCAACAAAAATGCTGTTCAAATATTGGAAGTCATGTTGGAATCGAAACAAATAACAAAACGTATTATCCGCGAAAATACATGACATTGACATATCGATCCAAAACTTGTCCTAGAAGTCGTATACCATATATATAAACAACGAAAAGTGATCCTTTCTGCTTCGACAGCTGTATGGCTTCTGGAATAGAACTCTCAACCACTTCATGTTTCTGGATAAACGGCTTCTTCCCGGTGACGTTTGATCTAGAAAAATTTTAACTTTACTTTGACCGGAAGTAAGCAATAATACCGGAAGTATACGTATTATTCCGAAATAAACAAGATATGTCATCATACATTTTTATCCTTATCATGTTTTTTCTACTCCATGACTATGACACGGAGCTACAATAAATCCTGACTATGACAAGATATCAATAAATAAAATAATAATCGAAACAACAGAAAATAGGTATGCACGAAAGGGAAGTCAGACGTTTCGGTAAATGACAGTTCGGTAAATTGAATTTATATAAGTAATTGGTAATTATCTTTACTGTTAATTCTCTCTTAACAAACACTGACTAACTTAGAGTTTGCCCCGCCCTATTACTGCGTCACACTGCTATATTAGGAGATGGCGCCATAAAATTGTTGCGTTAATGTGTTGTTAAAGTATTCACACACGTGCATGTGCTTTCCAAATATGGATGTAACACATACATTTTTGCGCGTTTTTTTTTCACCGTCGGCCCCATTTCTATTTCAGATTTTAATAATGAGCATGGAAATTTAATTTTGAGTGATGGCGTCGGCGTTGGCGTTGCAGCTTTTGGTTAAAGTTTTGCGTGCAAGTTACTATCAACCTTATATCTCAATAACCGTTTATGGTATTGACTTGAAAGTTTATAAATATGTCCAGGGGCATCAGACAACCAAGGTAGATAACTCTTGACTGAAATAAATATGAATTATGGCCCCTTTTTAACTTTGAAATTTTGGTTAAAGTTTTGCATGCAATAGAAAATTTGGTCAAAGTTTTGCGTGCAAGCTACTATCTAGTTTGTATCTCAATAACCATTTATGGTATTGACTTGAACGTTTATGAATTTGTTAAGGGGCATCAGACAACCAAAGTAGATAACTCTTGATGGAATATAATACAAATTATGGCCCCTTTTTAACTTAGAAATTTTGGTTAAAGTTTTGCATGCAAGTTACTCTGATGCTTATATCTCAGTATCCAGGCATGCAATTGATTTTAAACATCTTTAATATGTTTAGGGGTATCATACTTTCATGGTAGATAACTCTTGATGGAATATATTACAAATTATTACCCCCTTTTAACTTAGAAATTTGGTTAAAGTTTTGCATTCAAGGTACTTTCATGCTAATATCTCAGTATCCAGGCATAGGATTGATTTGAAACATCTTTAATATGTTAAGGGGTATCATACTATAAAGGAAGATAACTCTTGATGGAATATATTAAAAATTATGACCCCCTTTTCACTTAGAATTTTAGTTAAATTTTTGCATGCAAGATACTATCCAGCTTATATCTCAGAAATTGCTTGTGGAATTGACTAGAAAGTTAAGGAGTGTCTTCAGGGGCATCAGAAAACTAAGGAGGATAACTTTGGGACTGAATTTTATGCAAATTATGGCCCTTTTCTAACTTGGATACTTAGTTAAAGTTTATCATGCACAGTATTATTATGTCTCAGTACCTAGGCATGGGATTGATTTTAGACATCATAAAACATTAAGGGGTATCGGACTATCAAGGTATATTATTTTTGACTATTATTATGTACAGGGTATGTGAAGGGCACGAAGTTAAATAGATTTCATTTGATTTACCAACAAGCATTTTGAATAGTCGAGTGTGCTGTCCTCTGACAGCTCTTGTTATTTATTAGGACTTTCTGCCTACTGTACAAAAACAGTATAAACCCAATAGGACTTTCTGCCTACTTGCAGAAAGTCCTATTGGGTTTGTACTGTTTTTTATAATTAGGACTTTCTGCCTTTCTGCATTCTTTTCTTCATGTGATGTCACGTGACGTCAGGGTTGAAAAAAGCTACTAAAGCTATGTACGCGCTCTACAGTCGTCATTTCTTGACCAAATGACTTTATTTTTTCACAGAATGTATGTATTGCGATTTAGTTGTGCAGGATTATATATATTTTGCAAGATTCAAAAAGACCAAGGACCTATGGCTGAACCAAGTTTCGAATTTTGGACCTGAAAATGCATTACGAAGCTTTCAGATAAGCTAGAAACTCAAGATTTGGACAGAACTTGTGTCTTATCAATTTCTTACAGCTCTGAAAAGACTGATGTCGTATGACGTAAAATGACGTCATGACGCGTTAACAAACATTTAATCCCAATGTAGGGTTTTTAGCCCTACATGCATTAACTTTTGACTGATTTGCATAAAATTTTCACTGAATGTGCAACATAACATCTCATTTTCCTTAGTCACTTTCGTTTCCGGAAAATCGTAAATGTCAAGGTCATATGTCAGTTATCGGTGTTTTTATTCGGCAAGGTTTATATTAAAAAAAAAAAAAAAAAAAAAAAAAAAATCAACATGGACACTGTGTGGGTAAAATCTGTAGTACTTTGAACGACCTTTAAGGAGATATTTAGTTTTAGAAGATCGGGGTTGAATTGGTTGAGTTAATGGTAGAAAGACGAAAAGAGTACTTTTAACGAAATTGAAACGCTGTAGTTTCATGAACTTTGAGTCAAACATGATTTTTTCAGGATTAACACACTAAAAAATGAAGTTATGTATACTGCAAGGAATATTTGTTTGATCACGTAATTATGACGTCATGCATATATAAGCAAGAAGTATTACAAAAATTCATATATATCGGCAAGTTGATGTATTAAATTGAAATTTGCATGATTGCCGTAGCCTACGATGTGCAAAATGTCCTGAAAATTTCAAGTGATTCCGTTAAGAAACTTAGCAGACATTCATGCTTTTCGGATGAGGGCTTGTAAAACAAAAATTTAGCTTTGGAAGGGGGGTTTTTGGGAATGGTTACCCTTTAGATCCGGACTTTCCCTCGCAGGAAAGGGTCCCCGTGTTGAAAAGGTAAATTTGCGATGCGTTTTTGAGAGAATAAGGTGCATTTTGGGAGGGAAAATGGTGTACCCAGGCCCAAAAAAGCATTTTGCCTTTGGAAAAAACGGCTTTTTTAAAAAACTTTTGTTGGGGCTTTCTCCCTAAAGGTTTTGGGCTATTTTTTTTTTCTTTTTATTGGGATTTCCCACGTTCCCTACAAAATTTTTTTTTCCCCGGGTTTCAAACGCCATTTTTTCGGGGCCCGATTTTCAAATAATTTACGATGGGTTTGTACGTTTTTAGTTGTGCACCCCCGATGCCCTTTTTTTTCAAAGTCAAAAAGGCAGGGGAGTAGTAAAGGGGGGGCACTGTGGTACCGTGGTACCATAATTTTTTTTTTTTTTAGGGTACGGGGTCCCTTTTTTTTTTTTTGTATTTTGGTACCGAATCTAACTATAGTCCCCGAATGGTACTATATATAAAAAAACAGATTTACCGAATTAAAATATAGTCCCGAAGGGTTCCCTATATATGAAAACAGTTTTATGGTCCCGTATGAAATAAAAAAAAAATTTTTCTTAAAGGGGACCACATCTTAACGTTAAAGGGGGATTGAAAAAATTGTAAAATGCCCTTTTCGAGACTTTTGGGTTTGGGCCCCTAAAAAGGGGCCTTTTTTGTTTTTTCTTTAGTTTTCGGTGCCCTTGTCCACATCGTGTTTGGGTTTCGATGACATCGTGTTCTCGTAAATGTTTACGATAAACATCGTTTTCTTTTTTGTAACATTGCTTTTGGTTCTATGAGCATATGATCTTTTTCTTTTTTGCTGTTGCCCAAACATCCCCTGATTTTCCCAATGGCATATAGGCATCTTGTTCATCGTGTTGAATCATCTGTTGTTAAATATTCGGGTGTCCAATTCGGGACAAAAGCAGATGGTATTCTGAAATAGGGGTCTTGCGGGTTTTTCCCCACCTTTGCGTTGTGTTGGGTTTCCCCCTTTCAATTGGGGGACAAATTCAACGTTGCTAAATTTCTTCCAGGGTTGTGCAGCGAAAATTTATGCCCAATGTTTGTTGGGGGTGCGCTTTTATACCCTTTTGAGGGGGGATTGCCCTATTTTCTTGTTTTAGAGTCCCAACCAACAGGGGAACTTTATTTCTATCCAAGGGATTCAATTTTAAACCTTGCCCTGAGTTGGAGCATTGCCTTTGGCCTTGACCTGAGGTGGATTGACCTACTTTTGTTTTGGGACATACAGAATTGCTTTTAAAATTAAAAAACTTTTTAAAGCCAAATTTTGTGTTTTTGTTTGACTTTTTTTTTGAAAACTTTTTTATTTTTGTAAACTTTTTTGTAACTTTTTTTGAAACTTTTTATAAAAATTTGGGGTCATATTTTAAATAAAAAAAAAATTTAAAAGGAATTTAAAAGGGAAAGGGAAAAATTTGAGGTTTATTCTCTTTCGAGATTTTTGGGGTTTGGGCCCTGACGGGGGCCTTTTTTTTTTTTCACAGAGAAAGGGTTTTATCATGATTGTCTATGAGTTTCTTTGGGAATTTAATTCAAAATGTTTGTGGTGATAAAATGTGTTTTAATGATTTTTTTAGATTTCTTTCGTAGTTAGTTCATGAAAGTAAAATGCACTAAATTTTGTTTTGTTTACTCCTGAGTTTTGTTGTTTTTTTAAAGGTTTTCTTTGGGTTTTATGGGGGTTTGTAGTTTAAGCGAACTTTGGTGTAGGGCTTCTATTTTGCCCCATGTCAGTTTTGCAGTCGTTGTTATATGTGATTATCCATAGCCCGTCTAAAAACCCGAAGGGAATGAATTCTTTTTCCGGGTTTTTACTTTTTTTTATTGGTTTGACAATTGTAAAAATGTCCTTTGGGAGGACTTTCGGGGTTTGGGGCCAAAAAGGGCCTTTTTTTTTTTTTACTTTTTTACTTTTTTTGAAAATTTTGTATGTCTTTAAAAGGGGCTCCAAGTCCAGTTTTTTAAAAGGGGATCCCCATCATGCGGACGTTTGTTGGTTTGTTCCCTCTTTTTCTGGAATAAAAAGTGATAGGCCCACCAGTTTGTCTGTTTTCAATTTGATCGGTTTTCCAACTTCTATTTTTTCTCGGTTGAATTTGTTTGGGGTTTTGTTGTTCACCTCTTTGGTTCCCTCAGAATAGTTTGCCCAACATTTTTTAAAGACTGCACTGTTGGTTGCTGTTGCCTGGTTTTTGGGTTGTGAAAGGGTTTGCTGGGGTTTTGGTTGGAGGTGGGTTGATACGTTGGTTGGTAGCGGGGTTTGGGTTAAAAGGGGAGTCGGAGTGTGGGAGGACTGATGCCTGGCTAGCAGCTGTGTCAGCTCAAAAAATCGCAGCCTGTTTTGGGGCGTTTTTTAACGAGACAAAAGTTACGTAGCTTTCCCAGGGTTTGGGTATTGGGATTATGATACAAAGCAGTGTGCTTTTTAGTCTTGAGCTGGATTGCCCCATATTTTTTTTCTGTTGGCGTACACCAATCAGAAAAACGTTATTTTATTCAATGACAAAAACGCAAAGTTTAACCTTTGCCTGAGTTGGAAAAGCATTGTTTTTGGGCCCTTTTGGACATTGGGGGTGGTTTTTGGCCCTTTACTGACCTACTTTTTTTTCAAAATTTTAAGTTTTTTTTAAAGAAGAAAAATTTGAAATCACAAGTCTGAACAAAACTCTGGTTCAAAAAGGGTGGTGTGTTTTTTAGAGGAGGGGGAGGGGGGATATATACCACAAAAAAATTGCAATGTCGGGACTTGTATGCTTTCAGAGCTTCGCACGGCTTCTGAAGTGCCCGTTTTTTAGGGCCCCCTTCAAGTGTTTTGCCGGGCCCGGGTGTGTTTTCCCCAAACATGGGCCTCCCAGTGCGTTCAGCCTTTTTGGGCCCTAGGGTTTTGGCCCCTGATTTTTTCAGAGTTAGTAGGGTGATCCGAGAAATTTTCAGGACCCAAAAAACCAAATAGGGGCCCTTTTTCAGGGCCATAAAAACTATGTTCGAGAGGGAATATACCCAAAATTTTAAGTGAAAGAAAAAACAAAAAGGGAAATAAAAACCCAGTTTTAGTTTTTTATTGAACTCTAGGAACTTTTGCAAACAAAATTTGAAAAAAAATTTATGAACAAACAATATAAAACAATGCAAACACTATGAACAAAAAGTACAAAACCCTTTTAATAAAAGTAAAAATGGGTCCAAACTTTTGTCAGAAATTTCCCAAAAAACACGAAAGCCCTCTCCCAAACTTTGGGGGGGATGTTTAGTTGCTTTGTTTGTTGGGCTGATTCACACTTGCTTTTGCACGTTTTACAGTTCTGAATAGTTCTGGAAAAACCCAAAACATCCCATTGGAACTCTCAAATTGAAGTGGGGTTGTTTTTTTTTCCCTCTGTCCGGAAATTTTAGCTCAAAACCACCGGGGTTTAATCACCCCTGAAAAAAGGAAAAAAAAAAGGGAAACAAAAAATATGCTCCACACACAAAGTGTTGTACCCTTTAAAGTCTATGAGATTCCTTTTATAGGGTCCATGTTTTTTTCCAAAAAACGTTGAAGTCACAATGGGTGGTTTTTGCCCTTACGAATGAAATTTGAAAGTCGTTTTTATCGTTAAAAAAAAACCACAAAACCCAATGTTCACCGGGTTTGAGCCCAAAATTTGTTTTTTATTCACTTGTGGGTTTTTTCAGTTCGGTCTACTTTGTGGTGGGTTGATCTTTACCCCACATCCCCACGGCATTAAAGGGGCTAAAAATTGGTGAATGACCAAAATATACAAAAACCCTAAATTTCGTTTCCTTTTTCCCCAAAATTTTTTTAAATGCGCCTGCCCATTCGCACTAAAAAGCTTCCAATGGTGTGATCTTGTTTGTATCAAACCTACCTTTATATTTCCCCCCAATCTGATAAGCATCCTTTCTCAGGGGCGTTTTGAGATCCTGTTTTTATTTTCAGCTTTCCTTTTTCCTTCACTTGATACATGTCTTTTTTTTAAATGCACTTTTTCAAAAAACATCTGGGACCCACTATTTTGGGCGGCAAAACCCAAACATAGGGATTTTTGGGGTCTGACTAAAGGATGTTCAAAAATGAAACCTTTAACAGTTTTTCTTTCGCGAAAACAAAAGGGGTGTGTCGGGCGTTCAGCACCACATTTTGGTTAAAAACTCTTTACTATATCGTTTCGCCTATTCAAGTTGTAGATTTCTTCGTACGGGTTTTTTGGGCCCAAGCTGTTGTCCTGATTTGCTCAGGGTTTAAATAGTCTGTGGGGATTTTTAAACCTTTAAACTCTTTGATGTCGTATTGGGCCCAAAACAAAATCACTTTGATGGGGTAAACCAAGCCCTGCCCCAAAAACTAAACCCTCGATTGAAAATTTTCCCGTTTTTTTTAGGATGCAGCTGCCCCCTTTTTTAAACCTTGTTTGGCGTTAAGTCAATGCCCCACAGTGTGTCCCCCTGCATGTAATCGTTCATTTTTCAGACCCAGGAGGGGTTTAAAACCCCGATGATCCGGGGCTTGATGCGGGGGACATGTATGTTTCTAAAAATTTCCCCTAGGGGAAATTTGGGCCTGGAACGGCAAATTTGGGTGTTTTGTTTTTTCCGCTAACGGGACTTCTAACTTTGGACAATTTGGAAATGTTGAAAAATAAAAAGGGTTTGGGTTCCCAAAATCGAGTTAAATGTCTGTATTCTTTACCGGGCCCAAAATGATAGGGTTTGGGAAAAAACTGCCCTTGAAATAAATGATTTTTCAAATTTTGTTTCGGGGCCCCTTGCAGGAATGGTAAAAGTTTTTCCCTCGGCCCCCGGCAAATTGGGGATCTTTCATGCCAGTTAAAGCGAGGGGTCTGGTTTAAGTTTTTGGGCCACTAGGGTAACGGTCAACAGCCCGAACATTGAACCCCGCTTAAATTTAAATGGATTTTTCCCTCTTCTCCAAAGGGGGAAAAACGGGAGGGGGTTCTGTTGAGTCGCAGCCGTATCTCTACACCTTTGGGAAGGAAATTGTCTTAAAAAAACACGGGTTTCCAAAATGCGGGACGTCCGCAATTTCCAGAACCACGACTCTGGGGGAAATACGTGTTCTTCTTTTTTCTATATCCTTAAATTAGTTTTTTTTCCCCCCCCCCCCCGCAACTGTATGTTTTTTGCATAGGGACCCGCCGTTTTGGGACCCCAACTTTTTCTGTAGCTTTGAGCTGTGTTAAATTTTCTGCCCGTTGGAAAAGAAGAAAAATTCTCAATGTGGGCCCCGGTACGAAAAGTGTCAGCCATTATTGGTGATCAGTTTGTTGTTCGGGTTTACACTTTCAATACTGCTAAAAAAGCTGGGGGAAAAAGGGAAATTTTTAAATGGGGATGTTCCCCATCACCCTCCAGATTATTGTCATAGGTTTAAATTCTTTGTTTTCGGTACAAGTAGCTCGGGGTTGATATCAGTCCACTTTTTTGTTTTGGCGGGAAATTTTCAAATTCAATGGGGGGATGAATTGCTCAGTGCTGACACAGGATAATGTTCTGCCCCTGTGCATCTTGCATTGCTGCCCGGGTTTGGGGTGGGCCCATGGGGTAACATCAATTTCCCAGTTTTGTACATCAAAAGGGGCCCGTGTTGCTTTCATGTTGTTCAATAAAAAAATATCAAAGGGTCTTTGTTTGAGATTTTTTTTTTTTTGTTGTGTCCCCCTTGACGTGGGGAAAAGGGGGAATTTGATGTCGACGTTTGTTTTTCTCGAAGTTTTTTTACCTTCAGAGTTTTTGACCCAAATCTTTAAAAATTGTTTTCCCCCTTTTTCTTGATCACTGTCTTTACTTTTGGGGCCAGACAAAATTTATTTTTTTACGGCCCCTATCCCCTTGTTTAAAGCCCTCTTTTTTCGGTCTGTACCATGGTTCACTTTGGGTTTCCCGGGTAAGATTTTTGTGGCCATTTTCTTGAACAGGGAACCCCAAAAACCATATCCGTTTTGGGTCGGGGTTCCCCCAAGGGTTAAACGGGGAATAATGTGTCTTTCTTTTAAAATGAAGCTTCCCCATCGATTTTTTCCCCGGGGTTTTGAAATGAACTGATTCCCCTGTGCCCCCGGTTATATTGATACTGATCTCGTTGAAATATGTTTCTGCTGACAGGTTGTAGTGTAGATTTGGGAAATTCAAATTTGCATGTGTGGTTTTGGACCCTGCTTTTGTTTTTTGTCAAATGGCACAACGCGTAAAATTTTGGGTGTTTTCGAATCCCCTATAAAAGTGTTTTTCTGCCAGTGGGAAATATAAAAAAAGAGGGTTTCCCATTTCGTGAAGAGGCCCACACCATACTTAAATTTTGCTGTTGTCTCTGCCCGGGAAAAAACACCACGTATTTCCCCTTTCCCCCAAAGTTTCGAAAAGGGGGATGGATGAAGTTCCAACCCGATCTTTGTTTCCACTTTTACGGTAAACTTGAAAAGTTTTGAAAACCCCCGGAAAAAATTCAAGTAAAAATGGGGAGGTTTTTGATTTAAAAATTTTGTTTTAGTGGCTTTTTTAAAAAGCCTTGTCCATTTGTCCTTTGAGATTTTTGGGTGCCCGCTTAGAGCCTGAGGAAAAAAAAAAGGGTATTGCCCATTTTTTGCCTTCAAATTTCACACCCTTTTTTTCATTTGTAAAAAGGCTGAACCGTTCTGGATCTTTAGTCACGATTTTAAAATTTTCCCTTTCCCTCCTCTTCGATGTTTTGACTTGGTGGGAACGATCATTTCCACGAGACCCATTTCCCCAATTTTTTTGTGGGGACATAAGGGTTTTGTCAGTTTGGTTTAAACAAACTTTGGGGGGTTTTTTGGGTCCCAATGCCATCGAATTTTCCCAATATGAGAGTGTTGTAGACGGTTCTTTTGATTTTTTAAAATTTTTTTAAATTTGGGGTTTGGAAAAATGTACCCTTTTTGAAGAAATTTTCGCAGCAACCAAAGTTCACGATCTGGATTTTTGAGCACAGGTTCACTAATGACACGATGACAATAAATAAAGATGACACAATCTGTGTCAAGAAAGTATTCTGTTGTTTGGGTTTCCCTCATTTTTCTGTCTGTTTACTGTTTTTCTACCTGAACACTGCGGGGTATGGGGCTGGACATGGTGTTCATGACGTTTTTATTTTTTATACAAAATTCCCGTTTTTGGGAACCCAAAATGTTAAATTTTTTTGGAACCCAAGCCATTTGGACTTTCCCCCTTCTTGAAATGTTTTACCGCCTACACGCTTTGTACGCCGATCAAAAAATGATTCCACTTCGTTTAGCTCATCATCTTTTATATTTTAAATTTTTAATCCTGTAAAAGGACCCGGCGATATTTTCTCCACCCAAAATTCTTAAGGGTTTTACGGTAAATTGGATGTTTTTCTGTTGATGCGAACCACTTTGAAATTTCCACTGCCCAGTTGGGTGGATGGGCCCTTTGGGGAAAAATGTTTGCTTGGTTTTATTGTTTGGGACTATATCACCCACTTTCAAATATTTTATTTCTTATTTTTTTTTTTGTTGGTTGCCATTAAAATTGTCTTGGTGACTTCATGCTCATTTTCTTGGGACACAGATGCAGGGGTACGTCCGTTGCTTCGATTAAAAACGAGATTGTACCCCATGTCCCAAAATTGTTGCGTACACCCAAAATTTTTGACGGGTTTGTGATGAGTAAAATATTTCCACTTTCTTGATTTAAGCGTACGTTGAAAACGTTCAACTTTTCTCGCTTTAGTTTCTTGGTTTTAAGACGTGAAGAATGAATGTCTGCTTGTTTTAAAAAATTCTAAAAGTCTTTGTTAAAAAAAATTCTGGGCCCTTTGTTTTTTTGAAAAAGAGAGGGTTTTTTGGGCCCTTCCCTTTTGAATAAAATGAAAGGCTTGGATAAAGGGGTTTTTCCGTTTTGTAAATGTGGGTATTACCCAAGATATTTTGAAAAACCACCCAAGGGACACATAGTAAGTAGCGTTATGGTAAATTTTCTTTTTTTTTAATTTACGTTGCAAAATCTGCGAGATCAGCTTGCCTTTGTTGATCGATACCCCTTCCCAGTCTTTTCGACGTCGAAATTTTCGTCGTATTGTTTTATGAAAACGTGTAGGTTCTTTGACTTCTCAACCAGTTTTTCGAAACCACCCTCTAAAGTGAAGTTTTTAAAACTTTTTTTTTTTCGTGCCTTTTTAAGAGTCTAAATTCCCCCAAAAAATCTTTGGGATTATCAGATCATAGTACGGGGTGCGAAGTAACGGCCTTTTTATTTAGGCGCCCCATAAAAGAATGGGTAATATTCCTCGGGTTTTTTCCCTTTTTTAAAATGGGTTTTTTCGTTTTTTTGTTGTAGGGGGTAGGAAAAAAACTATCAAAAAAATTCACCCTTTTCTTCTTTTTCTTCTTAATTTTTTCTGGGTTTGTATAAAAATTCCCGGTTTATTCCCCACGACTTCTTTTTGGGATTTTGGACCTCTCTCGCCCCCTAAAAAATTTGTTCCCATCCTCGTGGATTTGCCCCTTTCCGCTGTCGAAGTAAATTCTTTAAACGATCAATAAATTTTTGAACCTTAAACGGGTTTTCCATCATTTTCTAACAGGCCTTGTTCACCCCAAACTTAATTTGGAGGATGGTCTTTAAGCATGTTTAAAAAAAGAGTACCCTTTTTCGCCGAAATGGTCGTAGGAAAAATGTCTAGAATTTGATCTTTAAAGGGTCATCGGTTTTTCCTCTTTTTTTTTCAGTCACTGTACTTGTTGTTTTTTCAGCCATGTGGGTCTGAAGGGGTTTTTGGGGCTTTTTTTTGGGGACACTTGAAAGCGATGTAATACTTCTCCCAAAATTTTTTGGGTTTTTTTTGACTCAGGGCATTTTTTTGTTTGTCAAGAACTTGATTCTTTTCTTTTTGGGAATGATGAAGGGGCTGAAATCACTTGAGGGAAAGGGGGGGGAAAACCCAGGTTTGTTGTTCTTTCTTTCCCCGATCATCCCTTCCAACAACCCCCAACTTGGGAAATAGGGGGGTTTTTCTTAAAATTTTCCGATTTATTTCACCAGCAAAAGGTTAATTGTTTTGGCCCAAGGTGGGGCAAATGCCAACAGGGGTTGAAAACCACCTTTTGTTTTAGAATTTATTTTCTTTTTTTTGAAATGAACTTTTTTTGGTCGCTTTAAATGTCGGAGGTGTTGTCTCTTAGAAAAGCAATCGACGTTCTGACCCCCCGGCCGTGGTAATTGCCCCCTTTTTAAAAAATTGTGACAACTTTAGCAAAATCCCCAAAAATTTTTTTGGGGTTCTTGAAAAAATTTTTCTTTCGAAAATTTGGGGGAAAGGGTTTTGTCAAGAAAAACAACATTTTGCCCGTTTGCGAACGGAAATGGTTGTTTGCGCTTCATGATGCAAAAGGGTGATGAAATGTTTTGGTTTTTTTTATTTATCCCTGTTGAAGGGGTTGTAAAAAAGGGTATTGCCCGACAACCCAGTGGTCTGAAATTTTTCATCGCCCCCGTTTTAAGGGAGAGGTAAAGGGGAATGGAGAATTGGGATTTGGGGAAAAATCTTTATGAGATGTTTATGATGATGATGGATGATTGGGGTGAACGCCCCCTTTAAAAATTGGAAAAGGGCAAACAAATTTTTCGTCGAAATGTAGGGTTTGGAGAAAAACCTTTATTGTTTTCCCTTTTGGTGAGCCAAACCCCGACCTCATCGGGAAATTCTATTAGAAACGGGGGAGTAGATGAGGTTGTGGAGAGAAATTTGGGCCCCAAAATGGTGGGTGCTTTGGGGTGTTGTCCCCGATTTAACCCTCACGTCGAAAACGTATGGGGGACAATTTTTGGGGTTCCGTTGATACGAAACGTTTTCTTCTTTCAGTGACAAATCGATCATGGGGGCAATGTCGCTTTTCCTTGTTTGTTTCCTTTTCTGGTTTAACCCTTTCGTTTGGTTTGGGTGGTTTTTGTGGTTGTTGTCGTTTACCGTTTCCGGGTTTGGGGACTTTGTTTGGGTGGTTGTTTTCTTGCTACTGGGCCAAATTTTTCAAAGCTTTGGTCCCGTTCCATCGGAGTTACGAATGATGGGTTTCCAAACCAAAGGGGAAAAACCTTTCCCCCACCAGGTTTTAAAATAAGTTGGGTTTTGTGGGGCAGATCCACCCTGTTTTATCGTAAAATGTCTTAAAATGTTTTTTTGTTGCGTTCCCTAAAATTTTATCGTCTGTTTTGGCCCCAGTTACTTGTTTCTCCAAGTGAGTTTGTGCAGCTTTAAAGGGGAAACCATTTCCCCCATCTTGTTAATCTGATTCTACCGCTCTTGTGTTTCGTTGGGTTCTTTTTCCCCCATCAACGATTCCTTTGAGCTTTTATACTGTATGTGGTGTGTTTTTCCCTTTGGGAAACTGTTTCCTTAATGATGATTGGGTGTCTTTTTTCCTGTTTTTTTTTACTGTAGTGTAGCGTTTGGGGCCTCGATCTTAACCCCGTTACACCCCCGATGGGGAAAACATTTGTTCTTAAAACGTTTTTGGTCGGGTGTTCTTGGTTTAAAGTCAATGATAAGATATCCAATTTAGGTGTGAGGTTGGCCCTTTGTACGCCATACCCAAAAGGGGTAGTTGTATTTGGGTTTGCAAGTGTTTTGACTCTGGGCCCTTTTTCTTTGTGTTTTGGGAAAAAATACCATGTAGTGTGGGCCCCTTTTTTTTTTAAGCTGAGGTACGACTACCTTGGGTTGTTGGAACAGTTTTTTTGTGATGTAAATTTACAGGGGATTTCTATGGGGCCCTTTCGTGTGAAACCCTTAAATTTTAAATTTTTTTCCTCATTTTTTTCCTAAAAATACAAACAAAAATGACGAGGTGTGGTAAGGTTGTATGTCTACATCTTTCTTTACCTCAGGGGTACCCTGAATGAATTTGGGTAGCTTCACGTTCTTGTAACTGTGGTAGGGACTTTGCCATTCTTTGTAAAAACCCCATGAAGTGTTGTGGTACCACATGAAATAAAACGGTTTTGTATAATAATTTTTTTTTTTCAAATTTAGTTTTTTCCCGAAAACCCCTTGGCCCTGAGATGAAAAGGGTTTCTAGGGGTGTTTAAAAAATAAACTTTCTTTCCATGATGGTTTAAGAAAAAAAAACAGCATTGACATGACAACATTTTAATTTTTACTTATAGCAAATAAAACACTTGAAAAAAAACATCAGTCAAAAAAGTAAACTTTGACACCACATTTATGAAACAGTTTTTTTCTTTATACATCATCCCTTTTGGCAAAAATATGGTTAAACCCATAGCCCCTTTTAAAACCCCTGCACACTTTGTTTAAAAAAAGTTCTCGGATTGTCTTAACCGGCCCGTTCTGATTGAATTCCAAAATACAGAAAAGCCAAAAAACACAGCTTACGGGCCGGATTTCCCAATTGGAGTTTGTTTTTTTCCTGTAGTGAAGTTTTTTCCCCGGGTTTTTGGGTTTCATTGGGCTTGCAAGTACTCTGCGGGAGTATCTTATTTTGTAGGTTTTCCCAAGAGGGAAATTGTCTCCCAAATCAAACCTTTCTAAGTTGTTGAATTTGGGATCTTGAAAGAACTGTTCACTAGGTTTTGGGGGGTTTTTTTGAATATTGCCGGGGACTGTTTACCCCCAAAAAAGTTAAAAACTTGTTCACAAAATGATTTGGTTCTGGAGCAGTTAAAATGGAAAGTATATCCTTGGGTGTCGTTTTCCCGGGAGTTTCGCAAAAAAACTGAGATAAAATACGCTCATCCAAAAAAGGTTCGTTTCTCCATGTATCAATGTTTTTGGGTTTTCAAGGGGATATGTACCCAGTCAGAGATCAGGTTTGGGAGCAGGTTTTTAAATGGCAAAAAAACCGTTGAAAAACCCCCACTTTTATAGCTGTTGAGATCACGCCCTCGTTTCATCACTAAAAAAAAATCATAAACTTCGTTTTTAAAAAAGAGGGGGTCCTCCATCGTTGGTGAATTTTTTCTGTTTCCAACCCCGGGTGTGCCCCAAAAAAAAAATAATCGTTTCAAAATGCAGAGGTTTCTTATTGCTTCAACGGATGTCTGTAGATCCTCTGTTTTCATTTCTAATTGGGAGAGTGTTCATCGTGAATCTCCTAGTTTCCACCACCGTTCAGGTATGCAACACGATCACAAGCCAAAAGGGTTTTGGGCGGTTTGGGAACCCTACGGCAAGGGCTTATATTTGTCCCCCGACCACGCGTTTTGTATTTCATGACCCGGAAAGTCTTGGTCCGGGGTTTTCATGATAAATTTGCGATTTCTAAAGTCTCTTGATTTGGGTTTTATTTTTCGAGACTGTCTTGGGAATGTTTGCGATCTTGTACACAGTCGACCATAGTCTTAAAAATTTACTTTCTACTAGCATTGTAATCCAAAAATATGCTTTACTTTGCAATTTTTTATGTCGAAATTTCCCTTTTTTAGATATATTCATACCCAAGTTTTTTGGCCCTAATGCCCCGAATTTGACAAAAAAGGGCCCTGTGGTACTTCATCGTCCAAATTTTCCCTCTGGGGTTCTTCAAATTTGGAAAGTTGTAATGGTCGGGTCAAAGATTTACATAAAAACTGTCTGTGTTCCAAAAAAACAGTACCCCTTTCCAAATTTTTTTCCCAACCCCCCGGTTTTAAAAATTTAAAACGACATAGGACGTAACGAAGGGGAAGCATCCAATGGATTTGAAAATGAATGGGGCTGTTTTTGGTCGTTTCATCGGTAAAAAACCAACATGAAGTTGTCATGATCGAAAATCTCGGGGAAATGCACAGTGAAATGACGGGCGGGAGTTTGGGCATAAAAAAGGTTTTACCTTAGGGCAAAATTTCTCGGTTTTGGTTTGAAATTGTTTTGTGCCCTTTTTTACCCCACAAACAGTTCAACATGGTTTTGGCAAACGCTTTTTTTTCCTTTGTTCTTTTTCACGGTTTTCGAGCCAGATACCCCCTTTTTTTGAAAAATAAAATTTTTTTAAAGCGGGCTTCATCATTTCTGTTTTACCCCAAATTTGGGGAAACCACTTTCTTCTTTTTTCAATTTTCAAGAAATTTTTTTTTATACTGTTTAAACAATCTTTTCTTTAAAGCGTCCCGTGCCAGATGTGGAAGACGTTAACCCCAAAAAGGGATCCTTTCCCCAGAGCTTTTTGGTATTTCCACATGGGGCAAACTAATGTCAACATGCGTTTGTACAGAGTGTTTGCATTTTTTAAATTTTTCCTCAGCAAGGTAAGGACAGTGTAAAGATCTTTTTTTTTGGGGGCGTGAATAGGTAGGACTGGGGCCCCAAAGGGTTTTTGGTGGCCCAATAAACGCATTTGATGAGTCCCCTTTTAATTCCAATGTTGTTTTATATCAAAAAATCTCTGATTAGATGTCGGGTTTTCCCAAGGGGAAAAGCTTTGTACTTGTTCACGAAAGGTTTCAGTGAGCAAAAGTCAGCATTTCTTTAATTTCTTCCTTGGTGGTTGTATCCACTTCTGGTACAATTGAAAAGGGATTGGTTGCCACCAAACAAAGCATCCCGAGGTTTAATAGGGTTTTTGGGAAGGAAAGAAACGGTTCAAAAGGGATCTCTGTATTCTGGTTAAACTTGCATTTCTGATCAAGTCACATTTTCCCCCCTTTTCAACTGTGTTGAACCTTTTTGAGGGCAAGTCTTTTTAACCCAAAGGTTGTGGCATTGTATAAGGGTTTCCTAGTTTTAAGTGTGTAACCCTTCAAACTGTCTCTCCCCTTTGGGGAAAAATTTTGCCCCATTTCCCTTTGGTTTTTTTCCCGACCCATGAATTTTGTATACGGGGGTTTGTCTCTTTGTTTGGGAAACCGTCAAAAATTAAAAGGGTCCAATTTTTACTTCCCCCTCCATTTTAATGCATGGCGAAAGTGCTTATTCTCATGGAAAACAGTTGTTTTTTATCCAAAAGTTTTCCCTTTGATTGAGTTTCGGTTTGTTTGGATTCCCCTCATCAGGGGATTACAGCCCCAAGGGGCTTTTGGGGGCATTTAATTTTTTTCGCCAAGCTTTGTTGCCAAAAAAACCTTGGAAGCTAAGGAGGTGTTTTTTTGCCTTTCCAATTTTTTTTATTTAATCAATTTTCCCTTTTTTGGTTTTGGCCCCGTATTTTATTTTTTTTGTCAAATTAAGGTTTTTTCCCCTAAAAAAATTATAAAACTGTTTGGGTCCGTTAAAAACCTTGTTTGGGTTTTTTTGAAGAAGCAAACATCACTGTTGGTTAAAACCTTTTTGTGATTTTGGGTTTGGAACAGGGCCAAAGCACAAAAATTTTACAAAAATGTTGTTACCCCGAAATTTTTTTTCTCTTGGGTATCCCCAGCTTCGCATTTCTTTGGGACGGGTTTTTCTTGGGTTTTACCATTTCAGTCTCCACAAGCCGTTGAGCAACCAAAAAAAATTTGGTTTGTTTTTCCCCAAAAACCCAAAAAGGCATCAAAGTCAAGGGAAAATGAAAAGGGACAGTCGGTGGGCTTCATGGGTTTCCGGTTTTTTTACGTGGGGGGTATAAAAAATGTTTTTTCGGGATCCACAACTTTCTTTCAATCTTGCATTTTTTAGTGCCAGGCAGAGATGGTTTTTTCTTTTTTGCCCAAAAACCCAAATTTTACCACAGGTTTCATTGCCCTCACTTTCACAGATGTTTTTTGAGAAATTTTCCCGGGTTTTGCTTTGTGCTGGTCAAAACCCTTTCTGACTATGGAAAAGTTCTACCACAGTGACCACCTGGAAAGAATCTTCTTTTGGGCATTTGTTCGAGGCGTAAAACAGGGCAAAAATTTTTTAAACAAGTGAGCTTCTCGTTGTTTTAACCGTTGGGTTTTTGTTTCACAGAAGTAGCTGCATCCCAGGAAAACCCGTGATTGATGTAATTTCAATCATAATTTTTTATCATGATAATAAATGGAATCACTTTGCTTTTGTCTGGCAGAGGTGGGTGATTGGAAAAACAGTCCCTTTTTTCAAAATTTTGGCAAAACTTTTTTCAAATTGTTGGGTAAAGGTGGGCTTGAAAATTTTTTGTATTCTTCTTTACCACAAGGTTTATTTGAAATAATGCCACACTATTAACAATGTCTTTTGGGTTCTTGGCTTTGAAAAAATTTTTCAGATTGGGCTCATAAAATTCCCCTCGCTTCTTCCAGGTGTATCGTCGTTTTTTTTGAGTTTCATTTTCCCTACCCAATTGATCGTGCCAAACAAAATAAATGTGTGAACATTGTCTATCCCTTTTCCATACTTTTGTTTGACTTTGGGGCATGTTTTTCAATGCTTAGGGGCGATCCAAACGTTCTTTTTGTTCTTCCCCCTCCCGGGCTAATGGGGCATGTGGGCTTTTCTAAAAGGAGTGCCGTCATGAAAAACTCAAAATTGTTGGGTTTCTTGGGGAAACTTTCCTATTTCGTTCAACAGCGGGATCTCCTTAAATGTTTTTTTTTGTTTCATTCCCGAAAGGAATGGGTTACCCAAAGCTAGGTCAGGTGATTTATGGAGTTTCGGGAAATTTTATCGTTGTCATTGACCCGGCTTTCTGTATAACTGTTTCCCATGTCATTTAAAAGTTGATGTGTTTAAATTCAAACGGGGGTTTTTTTTATCTTTCAAAAAGTAAAAATCGTACACTTTGGGCCTTTTGTTTTAAACTTTCTTGAAGTTCTCTGTGGGCCGTGGCTGTAGGAAAAAATATTCCCGTATATCACTTTTTGGTCTTTTTTGCAGGTTGCTTTAAACATCGTGCTTTTTCACTATCGACTTTGTTTGTTTTTAAGTAAGTGAGCAAACTTTTTTTTCCCTCTAAGCTCCCCCCCACCTGATCTCAGGCCTATAAAATGCGGTGTGACCCCTCCAAATTCTCACTCTCAAACTGATTTTTGACTGCCCCTGTTCAGAATGGGCCGAAAAACCCCTTTGAGTTCGGGGGGAAAGGACAAAAATACAAACTATCAGTGACAAAACTTTTATCAGACTTGAAACAGAAAGGGCAAGTGGGCCCTGCTACCGCTGTCAGGGGAAAAGGGGGGTTTTGCATCCAAAGTACGAAAAAAGCTTCAAAACCTCAAAAAGTACGGGTGTGCTACCGTTGTAAAGAACCGGGCATTTTGTTTCTAATTGCCCCAAAACCCGCAGTGTGCTACAGCTGTCCCCAACAAAGGGGCCAAATTTTTCATCCGCTTTTCCCAAGTAAAGGAAAAGAATAGTACTGTACTTTCAAATAAACGCACAGGGCGGACAGTGAAATGGGGAGGGAAAAAAGGGCGTAGTTGAGACAGTTTCCCCAGACGGGCAGTTTTTGTTGAGTTTTCTAGAGGGCTGCCTTGAGTTGGGAAACCCACCGTTTAAAACCCAAAAAAACGCAAAAGAAACGGGAAAAACATGAAAACGTGTGTCCCGGGCTCCCCATCAAAAAAAACAGTACAGAGTGTTAAAAAGACCGCTAAAAAAAACGAAAAAAAAGAAAAATTTTAAACTAGACTTGAAAAAAAACAAAGTTGTGGTTTTGTTCATTATTTGCTGTAAGACCCCACGTTTAAATTTTTTTGTTGCTGTATGACACTTTTTTGTTGTTTTTAAACCCCATAAAAAAATCTTTTGACAATTTTGTAGTTATCCTTTCACATTTATTGAAAAGGGGCCTTTTGGGAAATGTCTTTGCACTCAATTAAAAAACAAAAAACCCCCGTAATGCTGCTGGCTTCTGGATTTTGGCCCGGTAAAACCCCGGGCAAATCCGGGTTTTCAATTTGGGCCCAAAAGGGGTTAAAAATCGGGTAAAGTTGACACCCTCTTCCTTTTTTTACCCCCTTCCTTGATTTACTTTCTTTTCCTTTGTAAAAGCCCCTTTCCTTTTCACGTTGGAAAAACTTTCGGGAAAGGGCTTCATGGTGAAGGAAAGAATACATACACAGGAAATTACAAAATTTTTAGTCAAGAAAAAAAATTGGTTGTAGGGGCAAACCCCCCAAATGTCAAGGCCGAAGGGCAAAGCTATCAAAAAAGGGCAAGGGGCGAAAATGTTTTTTTGGAGGAAAAAAAAACGTTCTCTGATTGGTGTGCGCCAAAACAAGAAAGTAGGTCAATTCCCGGGACTATAAAACAGTGCACATTCTCTATACTTTATTATTAAAGATTTGCATGAGAACCGTAAACACGTATGTCCCCCCCAGACTTTTCTTTAAAATTTTTTCCCCGACCTTTCCCCCTAGAGGAACAAGAGAGCGGGCCCCCGACAGCTATCACGATCAAGTTGTGTGTATGGGTCAATATCTCACTCTTATAAAAGGGGAGATCTTTCCTTTAAATTAAAATGTCAGTTACCTTTGAAAATGTACCATTCTACCCTTTTACAGGGGTCGGGAAAAGCCCGAAAATTAAAAGGGGGGACAAGGATCTAAACCCCTTTTTCATTTGCATTCCCGGGGGATGGATGAAGAGATATGTCATGGGGTGGAAATGTACAAAAGTTTTGGTATGGAAAAAATGTGATGGGACTGTAAAAACGTGTGTTTGGATTCACAATTAAAAAGATAAAGGGCCCAAACCCCAAAAGTTGAAAGGGAATTTTACAATTGTCAATCCCCCCCCTTTAAGTTAAAAATGTGGGGCCTCCTTTAAGGGGAAAATTTTTTTTATTACATCGGTACCCTAAATCTGTTTTTTATATATGTACCCTTCGGTACTATAGTATTTGATTCGGTAAATTTTGTTTTCATATATAGTACCATTCGGTTTCTATAGTATAGATTTTGGTACCTAGTACAAAAAATTTGGTTCCACGGTACCACGTGCCCCCCCTTCACTACTGCAAAAAAAGGTTTTTTTTGGGGAATCCCAAAATTTTGAACAATTGAGTCAAATTTAAAAAACATATAAAACGCTTCGCTTAATTTTTTAAAAAAATATAAAACTCCCAGAGTTCTTTTTATTTTTTGAAAATTTAACTTTTAATTTTTACTCCTATGGGCGTCATTAATTGGGAAAAATAAATTTTAATTTTTTTGGGGTTAACAAACTATATGTTGCCCAAAAGGCCGAGCACCTTGGAAAATTTTTAATTGCATATGCTTCGCATAGTTACTTTTGCATTTCAATTTTTTTTAGTTGCCCATGCCCTGTTTTGACGTCAAACTTGACGTCGTTTAAAATGTTTGTACGCGTTCTACAGTCATTATTTCTGGACCGATTTTCATCAAAAGTTCACAGAATGTATATGTTACGCTCTAGTTGTGCATCTCGGTGTCAGTTTTTCTAAATTCGAAAAGGCAAAGGTTTTATGGCGAATCCAAGATTCGAATCATCGACGTCATTTAAAATTTAAATGTAAAATCTTGTTCGCGCTTTCCCGCCGCCATTTATAGTAGTGTAACGTTCTGCTACCGAGCTATTATATAATTTTCCTTGGGGACTGCCTGTCCTTTTGATTTGAGAAATAATATTCTTAGGCAATGAAAAATATTTACACCTAAACACAATGATTAGACAACGATTTGGGTATGAAAGAATCACATACAATCGTAATCATTATATACAAACGGAGGCTGCTGTATGTATGAGAAATGAACTCCAGAGATGCCACATTTAGGTAATTAAGGCTCTCTGCATCCTTAAGCTCTCTGAGAGCCAGGCGCTCTGAGGCTGACTTCCCGAAGCCTACGCTCTGTGAGGCTTGGTGCTGTGAAAACCCGGGGCTGCAAAGGCACCGTCGTTCTGAAGACGGTCCTATTTACCCGGTGGTAAAAACAGGCTTTCAAACCCTAAGGTTTAAGCGGTCTCAACACACCCATAGTCAATAAAGCGAGGTTCAAGATTTGGAGGTTAGACCCGTCTTTATGCACCCCAGACACAGAAGGAATACAAATGCAACCGAGTACACGCGTGATTTGATTCCCCCCCTCTAAATGAACGGGGCTCCCGAGAAAAGGGGAAAGGAAAACTCAGGCTTAAAAAAACCAAAGTTCACGGCTGAAACCCTCAACAGCCCCCAACAACGTTTCCCCAGGTTTACCGGTGTTACTTCCCTTTTGGTGGATCAACAGTTCTCCCCGACGCGCCAGAACAGGGTTATATCAAACCGTCAGTAACATGACCCATAAGCTCCGCCTCTGCCTTTGTTATATATATGCCCTGGGTTTCCCCGAGTATCCCCGATTGATTACGGAATGTAACGATCATTGGTAGTGCGCTTCCCAAAATAATCAAAAATAAAAGAGTAAAAACCCTTTTTTGTGGTTTTTATAAATGATAGATAAATCTCTTTAAATAAATACGTAGCAAGTACACAAAAAGTCTTTATTGACGAATTAAAGTAAAAAGGACCTAACTGTAAATTATTCATTTTTTATGTTCAAAGTCCCGAAAGCGGGTGTCCGGCAAATTTTTGTCACGTGGATGTTTTCAAAAATTTTAAGAGGGTTTAAATCAAACCATAGATTGATTTTTACGTTTTTCCTTTCGAAAAAGGGAAGGGTTTATGGCATAAACAAGTTTGAACCTGGGGCCCCAATGTTTAAGCGTTTTGAAGCTTCCATGGTATTGAAAAAATAAAAAATTGGACAATTCACGTATGAAGTCTTATTTTTTTTTTGAACCTGACGTTCGGATGTCTTTGACGTCAAAATATTAAAAGTTTTTAAAATTTTAAAAAAAATTAATTGGCGTTTAAACTTTGCAGGGCTTGCTTTTTGACTGTTTTTTATGAAAATTTCACTGAAAGTGAAAAATAAGCTCCTTTGGTGACTAATCACTTCTGTTTCCAGATAATAGCAAAGGTCAAAGTCATACATATTTCAATTATCGTATATCTCAAAAACGATATATATTCTGTAGAGACATATAATATAATTTGTAATCCTTTGAAGTCCTTTCAGTGTAATTTACATTTTGAAGGTCTGGTTGAATCGCTTGAGTTATGGCAAATTGCGAAAACTGTGTTACCCAAATTGCTTACATCTGTTGTTTGTTTGCATGTAAAAATATTGCCAATACACTGTAATAGATATGGAAGTAAAATGACTCTAGAAATAGACTGCAGTAATTTTCACGTTTTCGACGGATTGACGGTTGGTTCTTATAAACATTTGGTTTCATTTCTTTGTCGTCTTTCGGTTTCAAATAAGTATTTTGGGCGACAATGAACATCTGTATGGAATAATTTGTGTTTGGGGTTGTAATGCAAAATAATGATTTGGTAAGATGTCCGCGATACATACCTTTTATGTAACATTTTTTTTGTTAGGTGGAGTGTATTCTTATAGTATGACTGCACTTAATCTTATACAGTGTAACCATGCAATATTTTGGCATATTATAAATAATAATTTAATAATAGGTTAAGAATATACTGCTATGCTTGCCTGCGATGCCGAGTTTTTATGTGTATTATACGGTAGTTGTATCTGTCCAGTAGTTGTGTGACGTCATCGTGTTCTTATTATCCGCCTAACTCAATACTGTTTACAACTGCTCAGTGTCATGTGTTGATGGATGGTCACTTTGAATGCATGAACATAACCCTTTCAACTTGCATAAACGGGTACAGGTATTTGATGATAAATCAATAGGTATTAAGACATGAGTGTCTCGATAGCTCAGTGGTAGAGCGCAGGAACGGTAGTCCTGAGGCCTGGCCATGATTTTTTTCACCACCTGTTACATTTGGCGCCCAACGTTAATAACCTACTGTTTTATATGGCTACTGCTTCGGCACCTCAAGAACTTTTCACTATGTTCTTTGTCTCAAAGAATTCGAGACGAATTCTAAATTTGGAGGGGAAATATGTAGCCGGGTACAGGTATTTGGTGATAAATCAACAGGCAATAAGATATGAGGTATCTCGATAGCTCAGTGGTAGTCTGAGGCCATGGGTTCGAGTCCGGTCGAGCCATGATTTTTTTTACCACTGTTACACGCATATAACCAATCTATCATTCACATGTATGTAACTCATTCGTTCCGTATCGACGTTGTACACATAAGGATTCGAAACTGTTTATACCTGACATTTTTATACAAAAAAAGCTTTTGGAGGAAGTTATTTTTGGGAGAATCATATAAGGCCTCATTTTGTATTGTGTTGTAACTTTCCAGTTTGCATATTTCTCCTTGACATATTTGCTTAGCGACCTTGGACTCTTTTCTTGTACTATTTCACAAGTGAAATCTTTTGTGGCCAATATGACGGTGATGCGTGCATTTGTTTCACATTCCTAAGAAACGTGCAGTCACGATTACGTGTAATTTGATAATACACAGCGAGGGTACCTTACAGTATCAATGTATTCATATAGTGCAAACTTGATTGTACATAATCTCCAGGGGTATTTGGGGTGGAAACAAATGCATACGGATAAAGATTCTGGTATTGGTGTTACAAAACAAATACATGATATAAATACAACACGTATGCAAGGACATATATTTCAAAATGGCAGAATGTATGTACATTGTATTTACACCCAAGGATGTCAGTAAGACATGCACTGATAGATCATCATCGTTCCGTTAAATGACTAAAAAGTAATATTGGAAATCATGTATTCTTTAGTGCACTGATGGTACAAAAATGAATTTATTGTTACCAGAATTTTAAAATATTCAGGTAGCTTCGTTGTTTTAATATAGAAGCAACAACAGTTTAACCATTAACTACACATTAGATCATACAATGCGGTTTTCTTTTACATTTTACAGATGAACTAAATTCAAGATTGTCTTGCTATCACGAGCCAGTAAAATGTTACCCTAAGATATATAACTTGAAATGAACAGGAAGTTAACATGAGCATTCAACTAATACCCCCGATTCTCACCTTGTCTTTGTTATATCTGACCATGAAAGAAGAGGGCCATGGTGGCCTTAGAGTATCATTAGCCCAATTAAAACAATTCAGGTCATTTGATTTTACCTGGTAAGCTTCAGCAGCTTTGATTCAAATTCCATATACATAATTCTAAAGAATACTAGTCAAGCATCATTCTGCAGACCGCATTTTTCAAGGAATCAACTTTATTTTAGCAATGTTAGTAGAACAAATTTGTGCCCAATAAATTAAATTCTGACTGTTTGTTTGATAAAAGAAATTGACATTTTCTATATAGAGAAGTCTCATTTTCCAAGGGATCAACTTTATTTAAGCAATAATGGTAAAGGACTTTGAGTTGACCATTTGTACCAAATGAAATGAAGTTCTGACTTTTGGGTTGATAGAAAAAAGTATTTTGAAATGTTCTGTATAGAGTATAAAAGGAAATGGGTCGAGCCCCTGCAGTCCTCATTTTTCAAGTTATTAATTGTATTTCTTATATTTTGTTAGAGAACTAAGAGGTGACCGTTTCTGTCAAATGGTATAAAATTCCTTGAGGAGGAATTTTGAAATTTCAATATAGAGTATATGAGGAAATTAGCCGATCACCTAGGGGTCTTATTTTTAAGGGATCAATTTTATTTTAGCTTATGGTAGAGCACTATAATGTGACCATTTGTGCCAAATGACATTAAATTCTAACCACTCTTAGTTTTAGAGGAGAAACACTTTTAAGTTTATTAGATAAAATTCTGTTGGTTGCCATGGTTCTGAATTGATCAAATTCATTTTAACATCTTTGGTGGAAGGCCTACCAAGGATAATTCATGCTAAGTTTCATCCATTTCTACCCTGTGGTTTCAGAGGATATTTCATAAAGTAAATTGATGACGACGCCATAACGACGAATCGCTAAGTGACCACAAAAGCTCAACTTGAGCATGCTGTGCCCTGGTGAGCTACGAAAGGTTACAGTGCTTCATATGACCTGATATACTGGAGAGATGATAACGTGTCATGCAACTAATACATTAAAAGCCAAATGATGCGGGTAAGTAATCAAGGAATTATGAATATAAAGGATATTTGCAAAGAACAACAGGAGTTGTCCGTAAGACAGCGCACTAGACTATTCCAAAGCTTTTATTGACGCTTTACTTTAATCAAAAAGTTTAAGTTCAAAAGGGGTCATAATTTACTAAATTAAAATCACTCAATCTCGTAACAGGCGGTCTTCTTCAATTTTTCAAAGAATATATATATATCGGGATTTGTTTTGCATTTTCCTTTTATTGTCCGAAATTAGAAACTTTCAAGGGAATGTGGTCAAACTAATTTTCGAGTCCTACCCTTGATGATTCTACATATATTGAGTGACGTAAAATTTCAAAATATGCTAGACACATGACACCATGCATAATCGGACGATAACATAGCACATGTAAAAATAATATTCAGCTGATCTCGTTTTAAACTGATTTACAAAGCAGAAAGCCCTATCGTTTGTTCGGGACAAACGAAATCTAGTTTTCTTCTTATTATTCTTTTTTTCTTCCTCTTATATTTGTGTTAATTTCGATGTGTTGCCAATGGCTCAGAACAATGAAAAATTTATGGCATATACTTCAAACCATGAGCTTCTGGATGCAATGAATTTCATATTCATATGACGTCAGATTTGACGTCAGGTGAAAAAGTTTGTACGCAATTACAGCCATTATTTCTGGACCGATTTTCATCAAAATTTCACAGAATGTGTATGTTAGGCTCTAGTTGTGCATCCCCGTGTCCGTTTTTCCAAATTCGAAAAGGCAATGGCTCTTGCGAACCAGATTCGAAACCAATGAGTAAAAATTTAAAATGGTAAAAAATCGTTCCAGTGAGTTTAAAAATTTGATATTTGGCAAAATTGTCATTAGGATATCTTTAATTCTCTAAAGTTTTAGTCATTGACGTCATTGATAATGGGGTTAAAAAGTAATTTATAATTTTTAGTGTAAATTCATAGTTTAAACGCCCGAGCCCTGATAATTAAGTGGTTATGCTTCAGTTAGAACTTTTTGCATTTCAAGATTTTCTTTCCCTATGAGTGTTTGACGTAAACAAGACGTCGTAAAAAAATTTTTGTAGGCAGTTACAACATAATTTCTGGATGTTTTTCAAAAAAAATTCAAGATTGTGTATATTGGCTTAGTTGTGATTCGGTGTGGTTTTCCAAAATTCAAAAAGGAAAAGGGTTTTAAAGGGAATCTAGATTCGAATTTTGACGTCAAATTTCAAAGGTATGAAATCGCTTCCAGATAAGTAGAAAATTTAAATTTTTGGGTTTGTTTTAAAAGTCTGCAAGTGCCCTAAAATTCTGGAAGATAACGTATTTGACGTCAAATGACTTTCATAAGGTCAAAAAGAATTTTTGGTATCTCGCGAAAATTTGAATATTTTGTAAGGTTTCAGGACCATTAAGATTTTTTGGCTTTTTCATTAACCCATGTGCTTTTGAAGAAAAGGTATTTCTTTAATTTGACGTCAATAACGTCGTTCAAAGTAGGTCCCAAAAAGGGTTTTTTGCAGTTACAGTATTTTTTTTGGACCGATTTACATCAAGATTTCACGAATGCTAGTAATGTGTATTGGTTCCCGGGGTTCCCGGGTTTTCCAAAATTGAAAAGGGAATGGTTTATGGCGAATTCAAGTTTTGAACCCCTTACGTCAAAAATTTTAAATACGTATAAAAAAATTTCTCCGTGTTTTAGAATGTGATGTTTGGATGAATATTGTTTCTATGCTTCTTTCTTTCTGATAGGGCGAACGTAATTTTGAGTATATGATCTTAGGTCAAAAATAAAATTTTTGTTTCTCCGTTAAATTTTATATATTGCTAAGGTTAGGGGATGACAAAATTACTGCCCAATTTAGGTAATGAAAAGTTCTTTTATTGATTTGCTTATGTCTTGACGTATATGACTCAAACTTGACATTGTCTACACAAGTTTTTCGCGGTCTACAGCATTTTTTTTTTGGCGGATTTTATCAAAAATACAGAATGTGTATGTTACGCTTAACCGGGGTCCGTTTTTTTTAAAATTTGAAAAGGCAAAGGTTTTTTGGCTAAACCCAAGTTAGAGGGTTGACGTCAAATTTCAGTTAAATTCAAGTCTTCTTTACTTCTGAGAAGATGAAAATCTAGACACATGTGATCATAAAGGCCCAAGTTTTTTTTCTGTTGAAAATTAAAGGTTTTTTTTTATATGAAAGGCCCATTTTTGTTTATTTGCTTTTAATTTATTTAAGGGAAATATTTGATCGTGTGGAACAATGTATTTCCCTTTTTTGGGAAAAAGTTTAAGTTATATTGTTTTTTTCTGGGGAAAACTCTAAAGCTGGACCGAATTATGTGCAACGAATTTTAAGATTTACAAAAAATTTTTTTTTGTTAATAGATTATTGTAAAGGCAAAATTTATTTTTGAAATTGAATAAAAACAATGTTTTTTTAATTCTCTTGCCTACCTCCCGTTACGGTTTTTTTTCAAAGTTTATGGAGTTTGGCCTACAAAACAAGTTAAAAAAAGGAATTTGTATCCCTTTTTCTTTTTTCACTTTTAGTGTTTTAAAAATGTAGCAGAAAAGTCCTATCATTCGTATCAACGAAAGAAAAATTAGTTCTAATAATTCTTTTTTCCTTCTTTTTTTTACGCCTTAATTTCTATACGTTGCAAGAGTCCCAGGACAATAAAAATTTAAACGGCATATGCTTCGTTTTGCTGAAATTTTGATTTCAATGATTTTCATATGACTATGATGTCATATGACGTCATACTTCACGTTGTGTAAAAACGTTTGTTCGCGGTTACAGCCATTATTCTGGACCCATTTAAATTTTACAGAATGTGTATGTTACGTTCTAGTGCATCCGTATCCGTTTTTCCAAATTCGAAAAGGGCAAGGGTTTTATGGCGAATCCAAGATTCGAACCATTTTACGTCAAATTTCAAATGCCTAAAAAATCACTTCCAGATGAGTTAAGGAGCTGATTTTTTGACAGAATTAGAGTTTTTTTCATTTGTGAAGATTTACGTCATTTGACGTCATATGACGTAATAAGTTGAAAAATAATTTCTAATTTTACTTGTTAACTTCTATATGTTGCAAACGTCCGATCACCTTGAAAATTTAATGTATATGCTACAAATTAAACATTTTGCACTTATATGATTTTATTTGCCTTTTGACGTGTTTTGACGTCAAACTTGACTTCGTCTAAAATGTTTGTACGCGGTCTACAGCCGTTATTTTGGACGATTTTTTATAAAGATTTAAAGAATATGTATGTTACGCTCTAGTTTTGCATCCCGTTGTCTATTTTTCCAAATTCGAAAAGGCAAAGGTTTTATAGCCAAACCAAGATTCGAACCATTGACGTCAAATTTCAAATACGTATTAAATCGATTCCAGATGAGTTAAAAAGCTGATATTTTAAGAGATTATGAGTCTCCAAGTGTGTTTTACAATCTGGGAAGATAAACGTCATTTGACATCATATGACGTCATAAAAATAAAAAAAATTCTGATGTCTGCACGTTAAGATAGATGTTTTAAAGTTTCAAAGACCATGGAAATTAATGGCGTATTACTTCAAACCATGTGCTTTTGATTGCAATGTATTTCATATTCATGTGACGTCAAATAACATCCGATTTGACGTCAGGACAAAAAGGTTTCACGCGATCTACAGCCTTTATTTTTCGACCGATTTTCATCAAATTTTCACAGAATGTATATGCAACACTCTAGTTGTGTAACCGTTGTCCAATTTTCCAAATTCGAAAAGAAAATGGTTCTATGGCGAATCCAAGATTCGAACGATTGACGTCAAATTTCAAATACATATAAAATAACAGCCAGATCAGTTTGAAAGCTGATATTTAGACTGATATTAGTCTCGAAGATTTCTTTTTATTCTGTTTCGACGAATGTCAATTGACGTCATATGACGTCATACGGTAAAAAAGAATTTCTAATATCTACCCGTTAATTTCTCTATGTTGCTAAGGTCCCAGTGGCATTAAAAATAAAAAGCCTATATTTAAAATACTGAATATTTCATTTCATAAATATTTTATGCCTAAGCGTCATATGATGTCAACTTTGACGTGTCTACACAAGTTTGTTCGCGGTCTACAGCCATTATTTCTGGACCGATATTTATGAAATTTCACAGAATGTGTTATGTTACGCCTAAGTTGTGTCTACCGGTGTCCGTTTTTCCAAATTCGAAAAGGCAAAGGTTTTATGGGTAATCCAAGATTAGAACCACTGACGTCAAACTTCATTTCAGATACGTATAAAGTAATTTCCTTAGACTGCACTTGTCCATTGAAATTGACGAAGACACGAAATTCTTAAGGGTAATTTTCTATGTTCAAAACAGAGTCAAATGTTGACAGTTTTGTCTTAGTTTTGATGCCTCAAGTGATGTCATGGTCACATGGTATTGCTACACTGTAAGTTAAAGCATTTTCGGAAAATATCCTATTATATTATATACAATATTATTAATTGTGAATGTGTATATAAATTAATTGATTTTTAACACTATGATGAAAGTAGTGTGTCTATATTACACGGCATCATTGATTAATTACAGTTATCATTAGCGGCCCTTTAATTTGTTATTACCAATAGAGTATTGACAAACAACATCATTAGTTTATTTTATAAATTAACTGACGATAATAACAATAATGGTAGACATCTTCAAACGATAGATTTTTTTAAAAAAATTT
>CM037788.1:58976045-59026045 GCA_021229015.1 Solen grandis | reverse complement strand
AGCATTAGAGTAATAAAAAAAAGGAAGATAGAGGATTGTCAGATCATTTTTGACAAAAAAATGAAGACCCCATCTTTTGAGGAGGAGGGGGTTTGGGGGCCCCCTGTTTTCCCATACGCCCCGGGAAATGGAGAGGAGCCAGCCGGGCCCCCCCCTTAAAATTTAAAAATTTTCCATGGGGAAAAAGCAAAAGGGGGGTTTTTTAAGAAAAAAAGCGGCCGTGGACAGGCATATCAAAAAAGGTGGATGAAAAGTTTCCCTGGCAACAGTTAATGGATATAAAAAGGTGGTCTTCAACATTTTTTCCGGGGGAAATGCTGAGGAGGCCCCGGGGGGGTTTGGCGGGGGAAAAGGGGGGGGTTTGGGGGGGTGTTTTTGATACGCATGAAGGTTTACATGCCCCTCATCTTTTCCCCTTTAAAAACCCCCCGGGGGAAATTTTTAAAACAGGAAAGTGAGGGGGACCATGAAAAAGTATTAAATTTTAAAACCCAAAAGCTTTCCATCAAGAGTTTCAAATTTTCTCGGTACCATTGACTTACCCAAAGGAAGCGGATTACCTAGACGGAATAACCCACTCTGTGTCCCCATTGAAAACAGGACCAATTATGTATGGGAGAGCGATCGGTGCGAGTTGGGCCAACAAAAAAATTAGCAGAAGAATGGAAAAGGGTGACCAAGGAAGAGATGGGGGAAAAGGGGAACCCCCCCGACGGGGGAAAAAAGGGAACATGGGGAAAATTCGATTGGGAAAACCAAAAGTCCCCCCCCGCTATTAAAAATCCCCGGCTAAAAATCGAAAGAAAAGGACAGGGGCGGCACCTGTGTCTTTTGCAGGCGTCCCCCTCAGACCGACCACCCTTTTTTAAAAGACGTGGTGGTTTTTTAAGAACCCCCCAGGGTACGCAGATTGGGTCAGCGCTAGATTGGGTAAAAATTTATACCTTTAACCCCCGTAGCGATGAACGCCTGATTTTACATTTCCCCCTTAGGGTATGGTTATGCCCCCCTTTAAAAATTTTTCCGTTTTAACCCCTTAAGAAATAAAGTTTCTATAAAACCCTTTATACATTTTCATTTGATGGTGTTTTATATTCCCAATAGGTCAATTTTTTTTTTCTTATATGGCTAAAAGGCCTGTTACCAAATTCCTTTAAAAAAAAAAATTTTTCACTCAGAAAAATAATTTTTTTTTTTCACACTTTTTAAAGAATGAAAATGTTGAAAATTTTAAAAATTCTTGTTTTTTCTTTTTTGGTTGAATTGGTTCTTGTCTTTTATTGTTGTGTTTTTAAAAGCCAGAAAGGGGAAATTTTCGTGGTTCTTACTTATTTGTATACATTTTAGTTTTTTTAAAAAATACACTATTGGCTTTCCCTTTTTGGCATAAGTCAAGTTTTTAAAAAGAAATGGACAATCTTTCATTGGAATTTTGGGGCTGTTTTGTCATATTTTTATTAGCATTTGATACATTCCCACGGGGTTTTTTTCCCTTGATACAGAGTAATGTTCAAATGATTCTTCGGATCCATGCTTTTAATGACTTTCACGTGGATCCATTCATTTCATACCAAACCCGGGTTTGGGGAAAAAAATAAAATTTCACGCGGGTTTCCCCATAACCGATGGGGTTCTACCTTGGACTTAAATGAGACCGGAAACATTTTGACCATAAAGGAAAAAACCATTAGAGTATTCCCCGGAAATGTACCAAGTAGGGAATTTTTCTAATCAAAGTGTTTTCTTGAAAATAATTTCTTTTTTGCTTATGTTTGAGTTTTTTTTTTTTGGGGTTATTAATATTTAAATTATTTTACTTTTTTTAAAAGTATTTTTTCTATTTTTTTTAATAGTGTTTTACCAATTATATTTTTATTTATTGCGTCATTTTTTATCAACGGTGTTTAAGCCGACCCCAATACCCTGATCAAGCCCAGGTGAATGTACAAGAGCTCTGAAATTGAGACAAAAAATGGTTCATTTACCCTAAGGTCATAAAAAAAAGCTCATGATTCATACTATAATCCAAAAGACCGTACGCATGCGCAATCAAAAAAAATAAAATGGCCCCTACAACAGGCCACTACAGTCATACCCAAAAGCTTATATGTGAGTTTTTTAAAAAATAACAAAGAAATAAAAAAAGAAACTAGGCAAAAAAATGTCGCCCGTTTGTTTGGATGCAAAAGTCAGACTTACTTCTTACAGAATGTAACAATTGTACGCTTTTATATCGCACCTCAAGAGTTTTCGGGGGATGGAATTTTGGGAAAGAACTTCTATCAAAATCACCTCGGGGGAAATGGACTAACCCCGCAGAGCAGATTTAACTCTTTTGGTATTTTAAAATTTTGGTACGGGAGGGGGGCGGGATTTGGAAACCCGAAAAAAGGGTTTGTAACGTTCGAACGTACGAGAGCTGAGAAAAACTTCGCGACGACATTTCGTGCCCATTCGGATTGATCCCTGCTATACAGGGGAAAAAAATAACGTATCGGGTCTTCAAGTTTTTCTGAATAGACCATTTTTCATTTTTTGTTCGCATTGTGTTTTTCTATTTTGCGCATTTAAACGGTTGTAAAATTTGATTTTTGTACATTTTTTCGTTTTATCTAGTGCCAAAATTTTTTATTTGTTTTTTTTTTTATTTTTCCTTTTGTATGTCATATATTTTTTCATTTGCGTATTAAAAAATATAACTTACAAACTACGACTTCCTCTTATAAATACCGGGTTTCCACCTTCTATATCGTTTAACAGCGGTTCGAAGAGAGTAACTTATTATAAAACTTTGTGTAGCGTAATTTTATTCCTTGTTAAAAACCTTTGGGAAATTTTGGAAATTTAAATAACCCCGATAGAATCACGGATGGGGCTCAAAAAAAGGGCGGAAATTCCTTTTTTTCCCCAAGGCGTTTTTAAGTAAGGGTCAAGCCCTTTTAAAAAAAAAAAGGTAACAAGATTAAGGGTACCTCGCTGTTTGCAAAATTGGTTTTCCCTGTACAATTACTGACGTGAAGATATGACGGTTTCCCCTTATACGGTTTGCCGGAGAAAAAATGCTACGGCCCCTTTGGGAAAAAGCCACAATTGGGAAAAGTGTAAAAATATCCCCCTTTTTAAATTTGATGATTGAGGAAGCCTTTAATTTACGTTTAAGTCGGGGAAACAAGCAGGGTACATAAGAAAAAAGGGGTTTTGTCTTTCCAAAAAAACTAGGTTTGAGCCATTATTGGGGGGGCCATGTAACGTTTTATAAAAATTCCTTACCCAATTTTTTTAGATTAAAAAAGAAAAGAAGGCATTTAATTTTTTTTGAAATAATTCATGAAACAAAATTTTGTTTTAAAAAGAAATTTATTAGCGACGGATTTTAAAGGGAAAATTTTGGTGTGATTTGAAACTAATAAACCTTACAATAAAATAACTAAATCTAAGCTTACAACAAAATTGTTGCGACAAATTCCTTTTTAAAAAATTTCAAAAAAACCAAAATTTTATTAAAAATAAATATAGACATTTTTTTAATCGTTTTTTAAAAATTTTTGTTTATTGAAAAAAGAATCAGACCAGCTATAAAAATTCGAACTTTTTTAAGTTAATTTTTTTATTGCAAATAAAGATACGGGTAAACCCAAAAAAGGATGAGGATTATTACGGGTATGTGAAAATATCCAGGGATGCCTCGATATTTATTTTAACCCCTCGCTTCAAAAGTTTTCGGTAAAAATTTCAGGGGGAGGAAAACCCAGGATGTGGAGGCTGGAAGGCTTCCCACTGAAAGGGATTGACCCCCCCAGGCCCAACCCAAAAGCGGTGTATCCAGAATTTGGGTTTAAAATTATAACGCTTCTTTATTCCCTTTGTGAACATAAGATTGGAGCCAAGCGAATTTTAAAAGGGGACGACCCCCACATTTTTTATAAAGAGAAAATGCCTGGGGAAAGTGCGCAAGGGGCACAAATCTAATTTAATATCTCTAATTTTTAATTCATGATGAATAACAGGTTAATCAAGACGACGTCGTTACATGTAAAATAATGTCGCAAAAGAAGAAAAATGTCGGCGTTCCATCTATGATGTATGAAAAAAAGTCGGGTTCCATCTATGATATGTGGAAAGCGGGTTCCATCTATATTTGGAAAATGTCGGCGTCTTATTTTTTGGAAAAGTATCGTTGCTCAAAGGGGCTGCTTTTTAAAAAGTCAATGTAAAGAAAATTCTTTAAATTTTAACCGGAGGAATTTGTTTAAGGGCGTATCCAGGCCCCTTCCTGCCCCCTTATCCGAAAAAATTGTTCTCTGAAAAAACAAAGTCAAATCGTCAAAAATCAAAATTTCAGTGGCAATGGGTTTTTCCCCGGAAATTAGAATTGGTTTGTTTCACTTCTCGGGTTGCTTTGTTAATCTTCCTCAATCTAAAAACCCCTATATCCAGAACCCCACAAGTAAAGTAATGAAATAGAGTTTGCAGGGTTCTCTGTTCAAGAGGTCTATCTTTCACCTAACCTCCTTTGCCAGCTTTATAATGAGCCTTTTATTCTTAAAACCCAATTTTGCTTTCTGGGGTAAAACCAAAAACCCCCAGTCATTATTGCCCCAATGATCCCCCAATAGGGGAAAAAAAAGCAACGCTCTACAAGGGATTTCCGGAGGAAAATTTTCAAATCGGTGGAACCTAAAAACCTCTAGCATCTGCATTCAACTGACGCTCAATTGCTGGACGGAATTTCACGGTTGCCTGTCGCAGGATTTTTCTCTGTTGAATGTTTGCCCATTTCTGTCTGGCTTTTTATCTTTCGATGAAGGAAAAAAAGGTTGGTCATGTGTAAAAACGTTTTGTCTTGTTGAAGATGTATCCCGTACCCCTTTTCTATCGGTTTTACATTCTAAACTCTTCAATTGGGGGCCCCAAAAGTTTGCCTAGCATACGCAATTCCAGTAACATGCTGGCATAATTTTAGCCTTGGAATTGAATGGCCTGAAGCGGGGGAAGTTTGGCTTTCCCTTAATAAACCCAAAACTGTGGCTTCCCCTTCTGGTCGTCTTGTGATCAACCCCGCAATGGAAGTTCAATGCGTACAGAAACATGTATTGACTTTCTTCGCACAGGGCCAAATTAGGGGAAATTGTACGAGGATGTGAAGACCTTTCAGGAAAAAGATCGAATTTCTCCAATGTAGCCAAATGCAACAGGGGCTGATGGCAAAAATTTTTCCCGTCAAAACCCCAAATTGTTACTGTTCAGAATTTTTTTCCCCCCAAAAAACTGGCGACAAGAAAAACCAAAAAGGTCGAACACATGTTCCGCACAATATGCCTTTCGAGATTTCCTTTTCTTGCATTTACCACAAAAAAGAAAGTGTCAGTTTCTAAATTCCATTCAAACCTAGACTACGCTGGTTGGAAGCGTGTCAGTTTCAAACTCAAGACTAGTCATGTCACTTTCAAGTCCTTGGTGGGAAAGCACTAAAAAACATCCTTGGGAAATTTGCGCTATCTTTGCAATCGCAGATTCCCTAACTTTAATGCCTGCTGAGTTCCTGCATTTAAGTCAACTGCTTGTTTTTGTTGTAGGCAAAGATCTAACCCATGCAACATAGAAGTTATTTTTAACAAAATCAGTTACGTCTTCTCCAAATTTGTTTTTGCAATATGTGCTTTTTTTCTCAGCCCCTATGCGCACAGCTGGCGACGGTTGTTGCCGAAAGACATGAACAGTATGCGGTATTCAAGGGGGGTGATCTTCAGAAACTTTGAAACAGTAAAACATCTGTTCAATGTCACCATAACTGCCCCTGATCTTTTCGAAACCCTTTGAAGAACCCCCTAGATATTTGTCAGGTCACCCTTGGACGGGGAAGTAAGACATCGTTTAGAGAAAATCCTAAAATCTGGCAGACGAGTCGAAAAAACCCCCCTTACTTTGTCCCGGGTTCTTTTGGGGGTAAAAAAATTGCAAATACCAGCATTTTCATCTTTGTCTAAGATGTGAATACCAAAATCTTTAAACTTAGGCCTTGCAGTTTTGAGAAGAAGATTTTCAAAGTTTGCATTTTTAAAAACTATTTTTAGCTCCCTTTACCTTTTTTTTTTAACAATCTGAAAAATTTGTAAACTTTTATAGGGCATCATAAGGATGTTCTTGTGAAGTTTGGTCAAAATCCCTTCAGCGGTTCATGAGGAGATGTTGTTTAAAAGAAAATTTTGTTGACGACGGACGCACGCACGCACGGACGACGGACAAAAGGCGATCACAAAAGCTCACCATGAGCACGTTGTGCTCATGTGAAGTAAAAAGAAAGGTAGACAGTACAGATAGACAGATAGATATATTACTTGGTATAGGAGATACAAATGATTGATGATTAAATATAACTAATACTCAGCATACTTATTTTTTAAGAATAAATAATTCACTATAATATACTGAACTTATAACAAATATATATTTTTTAAAAATATCACTAAATTCAAACTATATTATGTATTATTTGGTAATGCCGTACATTGTACTTCAAAAATACATGAGCGATTTGTTCTAAACGATAATTAATTAACATTTATGGGATAAAAAATAATGAAATAAAAAATGAAAGAAAAAAAAAACACCCGTATCTCCACAAGCACGTTGCTTGCCATCCATTGAAACATAGCACGCTATTTGCCGGGTGCATTGCAAACTACCACGCTATTGCGGGTGGATGATCGAAAAATTACCCCCTATCCACAAAAAGACCATGTCTGTGGTAGTCCATTGTATAAATAATCCCAAGAACCTTATCATTTCCTTTATAAATTACGTCGATCCCGGACAATAAAAAATTTACTAATTTTTAATTGCTAAAAATTTCCTTTTTTTAATTGTTTCTAATCATTTACCACTCCTTTGGGGGTTTCCCTCAAAAAGGCTTTTCTATAGGGTTGTTTATCCTTAGTGTGTGCGAGGGCTAATTAAAGGGCACAATTCCCAAAACCCTAAAAAAAACACGCAAAAACAGAAATTTAATTGCTTAAATAAAATCATTAAGTTTATTATCACCTATTCAACACCGACAATATATTAAAAACAAAATTAACATAACCCAGTGGATGATTATATGGATTATTGTGTTTTCGGAATAATTGGTCGTTTTTCAGCCCTCTTTTATATCTTTAATTATATCAAAGGTTAATTCTTCAAACATTGGGGGTTACGAATTGACCTGTAAAATTGGTTCGAATTGATCAAGTTGGAAAACCCGGAAAAGAATTGACTGAAAAAAGGTTCGAATCACCAAAAAAAAAAGGTTACGATTGGTTTGGTTTTTTCGGGAATTGACCGCAACCCATTTTTATGGGGTGACACTGCGTGGCAAGGGGGCGGGGGGGGTCACGTTTGAGATCTTAAGTTTTGGGTGTATTCAAGACCCAAACCCTCCTGCGTACACTGTGGGCCCAGTGAAACTCTGTTTCTTTGAAAAACAATTCTCGAAAAATCTGTATTCCTGTGAAAATGACACTGGGTGGCATGCGCGTTTGGGGGGTCACGTTTGGATCGTAAATCTGTAGGGCGTATGCAAGGCCCCCCCAGTGAAAAAACTGCATCTCTGAAAAGCATTTCAACAATTTACAATTCTTAAGGGGTGCAGTGTTGTGGAGGTGCGCGAGAGTTGAGTCTAAATTTCTTGGGTGTACTCAGTACAGCATAAACCCCTTTCCCTTGTTCCCTGTTGGCCAGTAAAATTCTGCATCAAAATTACTCACTAGAATACTCGCTCGGCCTTCCGAAAAACCATAAATCCCACCCCCAAAATCTGAAACCTTAAATAGGGGGTTGGACCTTTTTTGTTTAAAATATTAACAAAATTAAGGTTTCCAATATACCATTGGAAAGTTTTTTTTATTTAGAATTCAGAACTTTTGATTTGAATGAGTATCTTTAATATTTAAAAAGGGAACCCCGACTTTGAAATTTTTTATTTTTTTTTTTAATTTTCGGGACAATTTCTGCCTGTTTCAATATACAAGGATTAAGTTGTATTTCTAACTTTCTTCTCTATTTTTCTCTTTTCCCAGCCATTTGTAACACTTTTTTTGATAATTGGACTTTCTGCCTAAAGCAGAAATTATTGGTTTTTTTGGGGTTTTTTTGTTTATTATTGGATTTCTGCCCTTTCGGCAGAAAGTCCTATTGGGTTTGTACTGTTTATTCTTCTTTTATTTATTATTATTATTTTTTTTTTCTTCCTAAAAACGTTTTTTTTCTTGTTGCAATTCCTAGGGACGGGTGAAATTTTTTTTGACTTATTGCCCCGTCAGGAAATTTTTTTTCTATGATTTTCATATGCCTATGACGTCATATGACGTCACTTTGAAATATGCTACAAAAGTTTGTACGCGGTTACAGCCATTGTTTGTGAACCGATTTTCATAAATTTTCACGTTTTTGGGGATATTAAGTTTAGTTGTGCATCCGGTGTCCGTTTTCAAAAAATTTGAAAAGTCCATGGTTCTATAGCGAATCCAAGTTCGAACAAGGTCGGAAATTTTTAAATGCTTATAAAATCTGTCCTATTTAAAAAGAAAGTTGATTTTAGTCAGTATATAGGTCTCTAGAAGTTTTAAAAATTTTGTTAAAATATTTCTCATAGCGTCACGTGACGTAAATTATTTTGAAATGTATTTCTAATATTAACAAGAATATTTCAATATGTTGAAATTGTGAAAGGCAATAAAAATTTAAAGAACATGCTTCAAAACGTTTGAAATTTTGATTTTCTATGATTTTATTGCCTTGACGCATATGAGTCACACTGGAAATATTCCACAAAATTTTTGTACGCGGTCTACAGCCATTGTTTTGAACCGTTTTTCTTTCAAATTTTCACAGAATGTGTATATTAAGTTTTTGTTGGGGCTTTCCCGGTGTCCGTTTTTTCAAAATTCGAAAAGTCCAAGGTTTTAGGATTTTCAAAAGGGATTTCAAATTCGAACAAGGTCGTAAATTTTCAAATTCTTATAAAATCGGTCCTATTTGGATAGAAAGATTTATTGGGCAGTATATGGTTCTGGGAGTTTAAACATTTTGTAAAAAATAATTTTCATATGCGTCACGTGAGTCATTTTTGATAAGGGAATTTCTAATTCTAACAAGATTATTTTTTATCTTGAAATTTATGAAGGGCAATTGAAAAATTATGCCGCATGCTTCAGATGCTGTAATTTCGATTTTCAAAGTTTTTTTAAACCCCTATGACGTCATATGAGGGTCACACTTGAAATATGCACAAAATTTTTGTAAGCGGTCCGGGCCATTGTTTATAAACCGTTTTTCCCATCAAATTTCCCGGGAATTTTGTATATTCGTTCTTTTTTGTGTTACCGGTGTCCGTTTTTCAAAATTCAAAAAGCCCAAAACCATATATGGCGGTTCCAAGATTCGAACCAAATGACGTCAATATTTAAATGTTATAAAAACTTTTCTATTTGAGTTGGGAAAGTTTAAAAATTTTTTTCAGTTAGTAGGTCTCTGGGTTTCTTAACAATTATGGGAAAAAAAAAAGTCATAGGGCCCGTCCGTGACGTATTTGTTTATTTTATTATTTTTTTTCTTCTTCCTAACTAAACGCCATTTTAATATTTTTGCAATAGTCCTAGGACGATGAAATGTTTATGGGTTATTAGGCACGTGAGGAAATTTGTTTTTTTTCCCCCCCCCCTTCTGCATAAAATGTAGCCATATTCAAAAATTCATTTTTGTAAATATATGTATGAATACGAATTATAGTGAAATTGCCTTTCCAAAAAAATATTTAGTTTATTAAAATTGGTTTACGCAATCCAAAGTTATAAGCAAAAAAACTAAATGAAATGAAGCTAATTTTGCTGATAATATGCTGTTTTCTGAGGTTTAAATCAATATCTCAGAAACGAGGGAAAATAATTTATACTTATGATGTAAAATGTAGATGTTTTAAGAGCTTTCTAAACGGTACCAAGTTTATTGAAATTGGCTTTTTTTAAGAAAGTTACATGGAGAATAAGATATTTCATAATCATGCATCATTCATAAAAATAGGAAAAGGTCACGCGCGGGGTCCAAGCAAATAGTTGCGCAAGACTTAAAAAAAAAAAAAAAAAAAAATCAAATTGCAATGGTGGGCTATTCTTGATTTTTTTTTTGTTGTTGTTGTTGTGTTGTTTTTGTGGATGTTGCTGTTTCCAAAATAAGCATTGAAATTTTAAAACATGTACAAACGGCAACAAGACAAAAATCCGTATTTGCAACATATGAGCTAGCGAGCAGTTTGCAAGCCTTGAAAAATTCACACGCAGCCCCAATTTTTAGACCATCTAAAAAATGCATTGTTATCTAACGATTTCTTTTTGCATCGTTTGTAGGCTGGTGTTCCCTTTCAAAATATCACCATGTTCGAAATTCCGGAATTTTTGGCAAAAACACGAACCCAAAACGCCAAATCGCTAAATCGATTAACTACGTTCAGGTGTCGAAAGGAAACACTATAACAAATATTAATACTTTTCCTAAAAAGGGTAAAATAAACAAAGGGTTTCAATGAGTGGAGTGATGAAATTTATGGGATGAAAGTTAGAAACTTACTTTGGGAAAACCCCGTTTTATTTTTCTTTCTGTCATATGACATAGTAAAATGTTGTATGTAAATAATGTGCAAGATATGGCGGACTTTTTTAAAAATTCACAGAATTGTTCTATTTTTTTTTCTATTTTATATAGAAATTTGAGGAGATAGAAAGTTGCAATTTGGACGATATCTATTAGGGCATTTTATTATATTTTATAAAGCAGATGTTGCAGAAAGTCCTATCTTCGTTTAAAACGAAGACATCTAGTTATTATTATTATTATTTTTATTATTTTTTTTCTTCCCTCAAGGATTTTCATATGTTGCAATCGTCCTAGGAGAAGGGAAATTTCGATGGATATTATTCATATGCGTAATTAAAAAATTTTTATAATTTTCAAAATGGGGCCCTATGCCGTCATTATGACGCACACTTGGCAAATTGTACAACGTTTGTCCGCGGTCCGAGCGAAAATTAATAAACCGATTTTTATCAAATTTTACAGAATGTGTAATTATTTAGTTGTGATCTCGGTGTCCGTTTTTCAAAATTCGAAAAGCACAAGGTTCTATGGGAATGCAAGATTCAAACAAGGACTTTCAAATTGAAAAATTTGATATAAATCGTCCCTAAATGGGGACAGAAGGTTGTATTTTTTTCAGTATATAGATCTCGACATTTTTTAAATTTTTGTGAAAATGGGAGTCTTGTGATTCTATGGATCATCAATTCCTAAATTTTAAACACATTATTTATTGTTTAATTGGTCCCAAGGACAATGAAATTTTAATGTCTTATTTTCCAAAAAGATGTTATTTTGATTTCTATGATTTTCTTATAGCTATGACGTCAAATGACTCACACGTGAAATAAGTTTCCAAAATTTGTCGCGGTCCAGGCCATTATTAAAAAACCCCGTTTTCATCAAATTTTCACAGAATGTGTAAAATTTAAGTTTTAGTTGTGCTTTCCGGTGCCCCGTTTTTCAAAAATTCCAAAGTCCAAGGTTTTTAGCGATTAAGTTCGAACTTGGTCGTAAATTTTTTAAATTCTTAAAAAAATCGGTCCTATTTGTGAGAGAAAGATGAATTGGGTCGGGTTATAGGTCTCTGGGGTCTTAACTTTTTGTAAAAATAAATGTCATAGACGTCACGTGAGTCTTTTATATGATAAGAATTTCTAATTCAAAACAAGATTATTTCTTTATGTTGAAATTTTTGAAGGGCAATGCAAATTTAAATGCGTTGCTTACGATGCTGAAAATTCGATTTAAAATGATTTTCAAAAAACCCTATGCGTCATATGACTTTCAAGTTAAAAAGGGACTAAAAAAGGGATTGTACCGGTCCGAGTTATTATTAATGGGCCGATTTTTAAAAATTTTCACAAAATTTGTGTTTATTAAGTTTTATTGTGTATGCCGGTGTCCGTTTTTTTTCAAATTCCCAAAAAAAAGTCCAGGGGGTTTTTATAGCGAATCCAAAGATTCACCAAGGGTCGTAAATTTTTAAATGCTTTTAAAATCTTTTCCTATTTAAGATAGAAAGTTGATATTTAGCAAATATATAGGTCTCTAAAGTTTTAAAAATTTTGTGAAATTAAATGTCATATGACGTCACGTGACGTCATTTATTAATGTTTTCTAATATTAACAAGAATATTTCTTTATGTTGAAATTGTCGAAGGGGAATGAAAATTTAATGCGCATGCTTCAAAAGGCTGAAATTTCGATTTCAAGATTTCAGAAAGCCTTTGACGTCTATGACGTCACATTTAAAATGACTACAAATGTTTGTACACGGTCCAGAGCCTTATTGAATGCCGATTTTCTCAAAATTTCACAGTGGTATTTACTTTTTATTGTGTTATACCGGTGTCCGTTTTTCAAAATTCGAAAAGTCAAGCATCTATGGCGGTCCAAGATTCGAACAAGGTCGAATTTTTTAAATGTTATAAAAACTGCCTATTTGAGTAGAAACGTTGAAATTTTGTCAGTTTAGTGGTTTGGGTTTTCTTAACAATTATGTGAAAAAATAAACGTCATATGACGTCACGTGAGTCATTTTATTTAATTATTATTCTTTTCTTTTTAACTAAACGTTTATTTTAATATGTTGAAATATCCTTGGAGATGAAATTTTAATGGTTTATTGGAGTGAGGAAATTTTTATTTCAATTATTGTCAGCACCCATGACGTCACATGACGTCACAGCTAAAAACAGTTTTAAAAAAGGTGGTCGCCCTCTACTGCTGCATTTTTGATCAGTTGTCTTCAAATTTTTTACAGATGGTACATCTTGAAACTAAGGTGTGAAATTTTGTCAGTAACCTAATTCCGAAAAACGAAAGTATTGTGGCTGAAGTAAGATTCGAACAAGGGACCAAAAATTTCTTTTAGGGTTAAGAATTTCGGAATGAGTAGAAAGTTGAAACTACACAGTTTGCAGTTCTGCATAATTTCTTAATAATTTGAATGGTTACGTCAATGACTATAAACATCTACTACTACTTATTTTTTTTTCTTCGTAACTAAAGCTTTTTTTTTATTTTTTTCGCGGAATATAATGTCAGTTTTCCCATGAACATGGAAATACACCAGAGGTGGTCATTACATGAAATTCTATCTCCTGCTTTTTGCATTAACGCGGTTGCAGAAAGTCCTTTCATCGTTTAGACGAATGACATCTATTTTTTATTATTATTATTATTATTTTTTTTCTTCCTCACGGATTTTATATGTTGCAATCATCCTAGGAGAATGAAATTTCGTGGCATATTATTCATGTGCGTAATTAAAAAATTCTATAATTTTCATATGCCTAGAAAGTCATATGAGTCACACTTGGCAATTTGCTACAAAAAGTTTGTACGCGGTCTAGACGTAATTAATAAACCGATTTTTTCAAAATTTTCACCGAATGTGTTATTAAGTTCTAGTTGTGATTTCGTTGTCCGTTTTTAAAATTCAAAAGAAAGGTTCTATGGCGAAAGCAAGATTCAAACCAAGGCCCTCAAATTGATAATGCTCATAAAATCGTCCTAAATGGGACAGAGGTGATATTTTGCAGTTTAGATCTCCGATGATTTAAATATTTTGTGGAAAAAAGGCGTCTTGTGCCCTCATATGACGTCATCAAATTTCTAAAATTTTTTTTAAAACCAATTATATATGTTTAATATTGTCCAAGGCAATGAAATTTTGAGGTCATATTCCCCAGAAAGTTGTTTTGATTTCTTTGATTTTCATATCTCTTGACGTCATATGACGTCAACTTGAAATAAGTACAAAAGTTTGTACCGGGTCCAGAGCCTTTTAATGAACCGATTTTTCCATAAATTTTACAGAAGGTTTATATTAAGTTTTAGTTGTGCCCCCTTTCCGGTGTCCGTTTTTCAAAATTCCAAAAGTCCAAGGTTCTTTTGCGATTCCAAGATTCGACCAAGGTGAAATTTTCAAATTCTTATAAAATCGGCCTATTTGAGATAAAAAAGTTGATATTGGGTCGGGTTTATAGGTTCGGGGGAGTCTTAAACATTTTTTGAAAATAAAATGTATATGCGTCAGTGACGTCATTATATGATAATGAATTTCTATTCTAACAAGATTATTTTATATATTGAAATTTTCGAAGGGCAATAAAAAAATTAAAAGCCCCCTGTTTCAGATGCTGAAATTTTGATTTAAAGATTTTCAGAAGCCTAAAACGCCCAAGCGTCACACTTGAAATTGACTAAAAAAAGTTTGACACGGTCCCGGGAGCCATTTTTATGTGCCGATTTTCTTTCAAATTTTCAAGGAAATGTGTATTTACGTTCTTATTGTGTATACCGGTGTCCGTTTTTCAAAATTGAAAAGTCCAAGCATATATGGGGGGGTTTCCAAGATTCAAAACCAATGACGTCAAATATTTAAATGCTTATTAAAAACTGTCCTTTTTTGGGGGATAGAAAGTTGAAAATTTTGTCATTTTAGTAGGTCTCTGGGTGTCTTAAAATTAGGGTGAAAAAAAAACGTATAGGGGACGTCACGTGACGTTTTTGTTTTTATTTATTATTCTTTTCTTTTTCCTAACTAAACGCTTATTTTAATATGTTGCATAGTCCTAGGACGATGAAATTTTTTGGGTTATTAGGCACGTGAGGAAATTTTGTTTTTTCAATGATTTTCAAACCCCCATGACGTCACAGCGTACAGCAAAAATGTGAAAAATGGGTTCGCGCTCTCAGCCGTCTTTATGGTCGGATTTTCTTCAAATTTCACAGATGGTACATATTGAATCAAAGGTGTGCATATCCTGCAGCTAACCGAAATTCCGAAAGACGAAGTTTGTGGCTGAAATAAGATTCGAACTTTGGGGCCGAAAATTTATTTTAGGATAAAAGAGTTTTAGGATGAGATAGAAAGTTGAAACTTACACAGTTTGCAGTTCTGCAGAATTTCTACAAATTTTTTGGTCGTGAGTCATTATGCGTCATGTGACGTCCTAAGCATATTTTAATTTTCATTTTAGGGCAATGATTTCAACATGATGCCAGTTGTTCGGAAAAATGAAAATTTCCCCGAGTTTGAAAGCAAAGTATGCGCTTTTGAACCAAAAGCATTTCAGCACCCTATGCGCACATGACGTCCAGCTAAAAATAGTAAAAAATGGTGTTTCGCGCTCTAAGCCGGTATTTATGGTCGGATTTTCTTCAAATTTTCACAGATGGTACATCTTGAATTAAAAGGTGTGATATCTTGTCAGCTAACCGAAATTCCGAAAGACCGAAGTTTCGTGGCTGAAATAAGATTGAACTTTGGCCAAAATTCATTTTAGAATTAAAAAAGTGCGGATGAGATAGAAAGTTGAAACTTACCCAGTTTGCAGTTCTGAGAATTTCTACAAAATATTTTGGTGTGCGCATATGCTTATGTGACGTCATAAGCTACCTAATATTCATTTTAGGGCAATGATTTGGGCATGATGCCATTTGTTCATATTTTGAAAATTTCAGAGTTATGAAAGCAAGGTAGTGCTTTTGAACAAAAGCTCTTCAGCACCCTATGACGTCCACCTGAGTCACAGCAAAAAAATGAAAAATGTGTTTCGCACTTACAGCCGTATTTATTGTAGATTTTTTTTTTAAAATTTCACAGATGGTACATTTTGAAACCAGAGGGGCATATCCTGTCAGCTAACCAAACTTCCCAAAAGACTGAAGTTTGTGGCTGAAAAAAGATTCGAACATAGGACCAAAAATTTTCATTTTAGGATTAAAGGCTTCAGGATGAGTTTGAAGGTTGAAACTTACACAGTTTGCAGTTCTGCAGAATTTCTATATATCTTGAGTTTTGACGTATATGAGTCTTGTGACGTTAAGATTTCTTAATTTTTCTTTTAGGGCAATGATTTTGAAAATGATGCCAGTTTTTTAGAATAACGAAAATTTCAGGTTATGACAGTTAAAGTATGCCCTTTTGAACAAAAGATCTTTAGCACATATGACGTCATTGGACGTCAGAGCTAAAAAATATTAAAAAATGGTTTTCCCGCTCTACAGCCGCCATTTTGGTCGGATTTTCTTCAAATTTTCACAGATGGTACTTTTTGAAAGTTAAGTGTGCCTATCCTGCCAGCTAACCGAATTCCGAAAGACCGAAGTTGTGTGGCTGAAAATTAGATTTTCGAACATTGGACGAAAATTTCATTTTAGGATTAGGAGATGATGGTTTTTTTTTCGGCAAAGGTGTATCTCAAAAACGAACAAGTTCACCTAGACATGGGGATAAAATTGGGAGTGATTTTGAAAGACTTTCAGGTGATATTAGTTTTTGAAGATCGGGTTTGAATTGGTTGACTTTGACAGAAAGGGCGAAAAGTGTACTTTTAACGAAATTGAAAACGCTTTAGTTTCTTTAACTTTGAGCAAAAATCATGATTTCTTGGATTAAACCACTGAAAAGTGAAGTGAGGTAACTGCAAGGAATCTTTGTTTGGTCACTTGATTATAACGTCATGATATTTAAGCAGAAATTTTTTAAAAATTCTATAAAATCGGCAAGTTGATGTTTGAATTTTGAAAATTTGCCGAATGCCGTAGCCTACAATGGCAAAATGTCCTGAAAATTTCAAGTGTTCCGTCAAAAACATGGCAGATATTATGTTTTTCGGAAAGGGTTGTATATGAAAATCTAGCAATTTGAAGGAAGAAAAAGAAGGCGGTTTTGGGTTGGTTTACCCCCTATCCGGACGTTCCTACCCCGGGAAAGAGTGCCGTGTTGAAAGGTGAATTGCGTGGTATTTGAGAGAATGAGGGGTTTTTATGTTGCAATGGTGACCAGGACCAAAATAAGCTAATTGCCTTTTTATAACGGCTTTTTTTCAAATTTTATTAGGGCTTTCTGCCTCAAGCAGAAAAAAAACCTTTTTGGGTTTGTTATGTTTTTAGGACTTTCTGCCTACAGGCGGGAAAGTCATTTGGGTTTTACTGTTTTTTATTTTCTTCTGCTTCTCTTCTTTTTTATTTTTTTTTTTCTTCTTTTTTATTTGTGTTAATTTCGAGGTGTTGCCATGATCAGAAAAAATAAAATTTTATGGCTTTATATTTCAAACCGGGAGGTTTTTCGGTTTGCAATGAATTTATATTTCATATGCGTTTTATAAACGCAGTTTTGCGTCAGGTAAAAAAAGTTTGTACGCGGTCTACAGCCATTATTGTTTGGATCGATTTTTCACCAAAATTTACAGAAATGTGTTGTTAGGCTCTAGTTGTGATCCCGGTGTCCTTTTTTCCCCAAATTCAAAAGGAAAAAAGGTTTTATGGCGAACCAAGATTCGAACTAATGACGTCAAATTTCAAATGCGTATAAATCGCTTCCAGAAAATAGAAAGCTGAGATTTGGGGTGAAAATTAGTTTCAGATCTTCTTTCATTCTAAAAAAAATGAACGCCATAGACGTCCATGACTCATAATGTCTTAAAACTTTTGTATTAAAATTACCCGGTTTTTTTTAAGCCCTGTAGGCTTTATTTTTTGCATATTTACTGAATTTTGTCTGAAGATGCATTTTTAGAATTTTTAAGGGGACTTGCATTCCGTTTCGGAAAAAACCCAAAGGTCAAGGGGCATATATCAATTATGGGTTTTTCTTCGGCCTTAAATATCTCAAAAACGGTAAATTCTATCGGGGAAAACTATGCGTATATTTGTAGTGCTTAGAAAGACCTTTCAGATATATTTGTTTTTGTGATCGGGGTTGAAATGGTGAGTTATGGCGGAAAAAAAAAAAAAAAATTCGGTAACCCTCGTGTTTTAACGTTTAATATCTCGAAATCCTTTGATTTTTGAAATATGTGATGAATATTATTTGTGAGCAATTTAATTGGTGTTCTTTTGATGCTTAAAGTTTAAGGGTTGACCCAAGATTCATGGAGAAATGGGGAAAAAAAACGGGAAAATTTGTGCATATACCTTTGGTATTTTTTCATTTTTCAAGAGGTTTAAGAGCTTGTATCTAAAAAGTATTAAAAATATTCCTATAGATAAAGCGTTGAAATGTAGAGAATTTTTAAGCGATTATTTTGGTACCTAAAATTTTGAAATTGTCCAAAGTATAAGGAATTACATCAAAAAATAAGAATTTTTTAAAAATGAAGAATTTGCGAATTTTGGTCGTTATGTAAGAGTTTAGGTTTATCTTAAATCCATAGGGAAAAAAGTCAAAATTCAGCGAATGAGATGTAGGGAATTTTAAGGGCGATTTTTTTGGTACCTTAAGTTTTGAAATTGATCAAAGTAAAAGGAAGAACATCAAATAAAAATTTAAACATATAGAATTTCCAGCGATTTTGCCGTCATGTCAGAATTTTACGACTTATATTTTAAGAATTCATTAGAAATAAGTTGTACATTAAGCAAGTGGATGAAAGAGAATTTTAAAGGCCGATTATTTTGGCACCTAGATTTTAAAAATTGATAAAGAAATAAGGAAGTTACATAAAAAATTACGATTTAAAGCCTTTTGTAAGAATTTTAAAAAAATATCCTACTTTCGCTTTCACCTTAATTGAAGCATTTTCGGAAAATTGTAATTTTACAGATATGCCCTTAGTATATAAATTGAAAAAAAAAAAAAACTTTTTACTTATATCATTTGATATTATAGCTAAACAGGTGAAACCGTTCCGGGGGGGGCCGAGTGTTTAGAGGTCCGCCTCGGGGCGGGGAGGTCGGGGTTCGGATACAAGTCGTAAAAAATGGTTCTGTTTAAGCTCCCTTGCTGCCCATTGCATATGGGTAGTTGCAGGACTGGTTGGCCGTATCAGGAAAATTTTTTTGACTGGGTGTGGTTTCATGCCACATTGTCTACGACGTGTACTGCAGTGTGGCAGCACTTAACTGAAATTAAGTAAAACATCGTCTCAAATGACTGAATATGTCGGTGGGCCGTTAAACCGAACAAAAAAAAAAACAAATTAAAACAAGTGTTTGACAATTGATTTTAATGTTTTGTCAAATCATTTTATTTACGTTACTTATGAATATCAGTTGCGGGCATTGGTTCCCCCATAATCCTTTGAGGTTTTGAAAACATGTCATTTAGACCTTTTGTTGAAACATTTGCAAATTTCCCGATTTTTATTGTTGCACCAATCGATAAATGTTGTTCAAGCATATTCCAAATTTATGTAAATGATAACCATGTGAAAATATATGTTATAGTAAAATTTTAATTTATTGCAGCTTGAGATACCATAAAGCGTGAAAAGGTAGCTTTTTAAACAAAATGATCAAAATGTCACCCCGTTAAAAGGTTGCAAGCTAATTTGTCTTTTAATGCGGCCTTCACACAGTGCCGATTATGGCCCCGTTTGAGATCAAAAACAGGGGCTCGACCCGAAAAGCGAAAAAAGTCGGTTTTCTATCCTCAAGGCCTATTTTTTGTCTGAACGGCAGTCGTATATGTTCGTAAATTGTGGTTGCTTTTGGTAACGGAAATAGTGAAAATATGGAAAAAATGGGATCCCGCGTTAACTTTATAATCAAGCAAGTTACTTAAGAAACTTGGTATTTTGCTAGATGGCAAGTGTAGATTATGCACATTGTTTTTTTTTTTTTATTCGATAAAGTTTGTGGTTGCTATGGAACGGAAATGTAAAAATATGGCAAATTAAAAAGGGACCGCGATACTTTAACTTAAGCAAGCTAACTTGTTAAAAACTTGGTTATGACTGGGGATGGCAAGGTGTCGATTATACTTGTTTTTTTTGTTCTTCAACAAAAAATTGTTGTTGTTGTTAATGGAAAAAGTTAAAATTGGCCAAAAAAGGGACCCCCATGAAAATTTTTATAAACAAAGCATGCTAACTTGTTGAAACTTGGTACACTAGGGGGCAAATGTGATTAGAAATTTCATTTTTTTTTTTCTTTGACAAAAAATTGTGGTTGTTATGGTAACGGAAATAGGGGAAAATTGGAAAAAAAATGGGAACCCGCGACCCCCGTAACTTTATAATAAATTTTAAGGCATGAAATTAGTCAGGGTGGTGTTTGCGAGTGAAATTTTCTTTTCACAACAAGATAAAGCTAAAGAAAAACTTTTGGATCAACCAAGGTAATATTATTAATTCTATTTTTGCATCTGTCTTGCTTGCATAATTGTATAGTGGGGGACACCAGAGAAACAATTAATATAAGTCTTGCTTAAAGGTCTTTAAATTAAATATTCCCTTACATTTACTTTAACCAAATCTTGTTTTTCTTGGACCAAAATTCTGGTTGCTTGGTAATGGAAAAATTATGCACCTCACCGGTAGGGGACCTCATGTGGTTGCTTCAACACCAGTTACTTGTTTATTTTTGGAATATGGGGTTTTTCAAAAAGTTCATGCATGAGAAGTCCATACGAAAAAAAAAAAAAAAGAAAAGGTAGGGACTTTAAATTATCCTTTTCTATCGGAATTAATCTTTTATTTTTAATGTTGCAGAAAAATCCTTCATTCGTATTAAAGAATGAAATCCCAGTTTTTTATTGTTTTTACAAAAGTTATTTTGATATTTTTTTCATTTTCGTTGCTTTATTTAACAGTAAACCTTCAGCAGAATCCGTTCCTGGTTGGCTAAAATTTGCCAACTTTTAAAGTTGAAGCTCATTAGGACTTTCTGCCTAAAGCAGAAAGTCCTATTGGGTTTGTACTGTTTATTCTTCTTCTTCTTTTAGGATTTTGCCTACAGGCAGAAAGTATATTGGGTTTGGACTGTTTTTTTATTTTCTTTTTTTCTTCTTATTCTTTTTTTCTTCCCCCCTTATATTTGTGTTAATTTGAGGTGATTGCCATTGGGTCAGAAAAAATGAAAATTTTATGGATATATTTCAAACCATGAGCTTTCGGATGCAATGAATTGTATATTCATATGACGTATATAACGTCGATTTGACGTCAGGTGAAAAATTTGTACGCGGTCTACATCCTTTATTTTCTGGATCGATTTTCACAAAATTTCACAGAATGTGTATGTTGGCTTAGTTGTGCATCCTGTGTCCTTTTTTTTTTCCAAATTCGAAAAGGCAAAGGTTTTATGGCGAATCCAAGATTCGAACCTATGACGTCAAATTTTCAAATGCGTTTAAAATCGCTTCCAGAAAAGCTAGAAAAGCTGAGATTTAGGTGAATATTAGTTTCCAGATCTTCTATACATTTGAAAGATGAACGCGATATGACGTCAATGACGTCATAATCCCTTTAAACTTTGTTATTAAAATTAACGGTTTTAAAGCCTTGTAGGCTTTATTTTTTGCATGATTTACTTGAAAATTTTGTCTGAAGATGCAGTATTAGAATCTTAGAGCCATGTCACTTCCCGTTTCCGGAAAATCCCAAAGGTCAAGGTATTATCAATTATCGGGTTTTTCTTCGGCCTTAAATATCCCCAAAAAACGGTAAATATTCTATCGAGACACTGTGCGTTTTAATTTTTTAGTGCTTGAAAGACCTTTCAGATTATATTTAGTTTTGTGTTTCCGGGGTTGAATGGTTGGGGTTTTGGCGGGTAAAAAACAAAATTAGGTAACTCTCAGTGTGTTTTAACAGTTTATATCTCGAAATTTCTTTGATTTTTGAAAAATATGTGATGAATATTATTTTAGAGCAAGTTTGGCCGTTCTTTTGATGCTTAAAGTTTAATGATTGACTAAGATTCATGGAGTTAATGGGGAAAAAACGAAATTCTGTATATAGCTTTGGGGGATTTTTCTTTTTCAAGAGGTTTAAGAGCTTGTATCTCAAAAAGTATTAAAAATATTCCAAAATAGATGAAGCATGTGAAATGTAGAGGAATTTTAAGACGATTATTTTGGTCCTAAAGTTTGAAATTGATCCAAGTTAAGGAAGTTACTCAAAAAATAAGAATTTAAACATGTAGAATTTTAGCGATTTTGTCGTTATGTAAGAGTTCCAGGCTTATATCTTAAAACCCTTTTGAAAAAGTCAACACATTCAGCGAATGAGTGTAGGGGAATTTTAGAGATTTTTTTGGTACTTTAAGTTTTGAAATTGATCAAAGTATAAGGAAAGTAACTCAAAAAAAAAAAAATTTAAAAATATAGAATTCAGCGATTTTGCCGTCATGTAGAAATTTTACGCTTATATCTTAAGAACATTAGAAATAAGTTTTACATTAAGCAGTGAGATGTAGAAAATTTTTTTAAAGACGTTATTTGGCACCAGAGTTTTGAAATTGATCAAGAAAAAGGAAGTTCCAAAAAATACGAATTTAAAGCCATTTGTAAAAATTTTTTCATAAAAATCCTCTTTCGCTTTCACCTTAATTGAAGCATTTTCGGAAAATGTAAGTTTACAGATAGTATTGTCATTAAATTGAAAAGAAAAAAAAACTTTTTATTATTCATATTGATATTACTGGGAAAACAGGTGTTTACCGTTCCCGGGTGCCGAGTTTTCAGAGCGTCCCCGAGAGCGGGAGTGTGGGTTCGATACCAAAGTCGAAAAAAATGGTATGTTATAGTCCTTGTTTGACCTTAGCATATAAGGGGTTGCAGACTGGTTGGCCCCCGGTATCAGGATAATGTGACTGGGTGTGATATCATGCCAAATTCTACGACGTGATACTGCAGTGTGGGGGCACTATAACTGATTAATAGACATCGTCTCCAAATGATGAAATTTCTGTCGGTGGGACTTAAACCGAACAAACAAAAAAAAAAAAACAAATTAAAAAAAGTGTTGACAATTTATTTTAATGTTTTGTCAAATCATTTTATTTCGTTACTTATGAATATCAGTTGCGCATTGTGTTCCCATAATCCTTTGAGGGGGGGTTTTTTTTTACATGTCATTTAGACCGTTTTTTGCAAATTGCAATTTCCCGACTTATTGTTGCATCTATCGATAAATGTTGTACAAGCTATATTCCCAAATTTATGATAAATGATAACCTATGTGAAAATATATGTTATAGTAAATGTAATTTAATTCCAGCTTGAAAATACCAGGGGGTGTATAAGTGTTTGGGCGTTTTAAACAAAAAAAATCAACCATGTCTCCTTTAAAAAGTGCCAAGCTAATTTTTTTTGTAAAATGGCGTTTTTCACCGGGGTTTTTATTATGGCTTCCCCCTTTTAGATCAGGGCCCCCGCTACGACACGGGGAAAAGGGGAAAAATCGGATTATATCCTCATGGCCCCTTTATTTTTGAACGCAGTCGTAAAGGGGTTTAAAAAAAGTCCTACGGATCGGAATGGGCCCCGGGAGGTCGGCCAAAAACTCCCCAAGTTAGGTTTTGCCCCTAACCTTCGGGGGGAAATCAGCCCCTTTTGTCTGTCGGATTACAATCGTGACTATGTTTTTGACCCCAAATTTTTTGTATCGGATCAGAATCGGATTTTTTGGGAAGGATAATCGGGACGAAAATTGGGGGGAAACCCCGGGGGGTCGGGACGCCTCCTGAAAAAAATTGATTGTTGTCGTAAAAATAAAAATTTTTTTAAAACCAAAAAATTTTTTTTAAAAAAGTTTGAATTTCCCCCCACGGAAAACAGGGGTTTTATCGGGGTTTTGACCATTTTAATCGGGGGAAGGTTTTCCATCAAGGGGGGGCAGTAAAAATCCCCAATGTTTTTACCTTGGCCCAGGGCTTGGGGCCCCCACAACCCCCCACACCACACCCCCACCACTGCCCCAACCCCCATCAATAAGGGGTGGACATTTTTTCAGGGGGGGGAAAACGCTTTTTAAATCCGTTTTTTTTTAAAACATTCAAATAAATTTGAAGTTAACCTACGGAATCACTCAAAAAATATATTTCTCAAAGGGAAAAATAAAAATTGTCGTGAAAAAAATTTTCCCTTTTTTAAAGTTTATTTTTTGAAATATTTTTGGAAACCCCCGGGGAAAAGGGGAAAAACCTGGACCAGCAGCGCAGTACATTTCGGGATGATTCGGTTTTTTTCGCTGCGAAATTGGTCAGCGTTTTGCAAAAAATTTTTCCCCCAATCTGTAAAAACCTTAAAATTTTTTAAATTTTAAAGGGGGTGCTATTCGGGCGTTGAAAAAAAAAAAAAAAACCGGGGGATTTGGAGAAATCAGCTTTTTCTTGGTAAATTTTTTGTTGTAAATTAAAAATTTTTTAAAAGACTTAGTAAAATTCACTTGTTTTGTGAGTGTGTTTTTTAAAAATTAAATAAAAATCACGGGGGTTTGAATTTTAGTAATTTAAAAAAAAAATTTGAAAATTAAAAGTACTCCATACATCAAAACATATTTTTAAAAAAAAATTTGTTTTTTTTTTGGCCAAAATTCTGGTTGCTGTGGTAAGGGAAAAATTTTGCACCCCAGGGGGAGGGGGGCTCAAGTGTTCTTGAAAAAACCCCCGTTACTTTTTTTTTTTTGGGGGAAATGGCTTATTTCAAAAAGTTAAAACATGAGAAGTCCATACGAAAAAAAAAAGAGTAAAAGGTAGGGAATTTAATATATATTCTTCCTAACGGAATTAATCTTTATATTTTTAAATTTTTAGCAAAAATCCCTATCTTGTTATCAAGAATAAAAACTAGTTATTTTATTTTTATTCTTTTTTTCTTTTAATTTTAAAGCTTTTTTTTTTTGTTGCAAAACCCCCAGGACGATGAAATTTTTATGACTTATTAGTCCTTTTGGGGAAAAATTTTGGGAAATTTTTAATGTTTTTTTATGTGCCTATGCGTCTTTTGCCGTCACTTTGAAAGGGGGTAAAAAATTTTGGACACGGTTTAAAGCATTGTTTTTTAAAAACCATTTTCATAAAAATTTAAAAAAATGTGTATTTTTTGGGTTATTTTGGGGATCCGGTGTCCTTTTTTTTCCAAAATTTTTGAAAAGGCAAAATTTTTATGGCGAATCCAAGATTCGAAAAAAAAGGACTTTTAAAATTTAAATGCGTTTTAAAATCGCTTTTTAGAAGAAAAAAAACTGATATTTGGCTGAATTTTAAAACTTTGGTTTCTTTTTATTTGAAAAAAGAACCCCAAATTTTACGTCACAGGGGCTTTTAAAAGCTTTTAAAAAATTTCTTTTTAAAAAAAATTAACGTTTTTTAAAACCCTTTGGCTTTTTTTTTTTAAAAGTTTGGGGTTTAAATTTTTTTTTAAGTTTTCCCGTTTTTTGATTCTGGGGGCCCCTGTCAATTTCTTTTCCCGGGAAAAAAACCAAAGGCCCCAAGGTTAAAATTTCAATTATCGGTTTTTTAAAATTGGGGCCTTTTAAAATCTAAAAAAAAAAAGGGGAAAAATTCTTTCGAGACACTTTTTCGTTTTAATTTGTTTGCTTGGGGAAAGGCCTTTTTTGTTTTATTTGGGGTTTTTGATCGGGGTTGAAGGGGGTTGGTTTGGGGGGGAAAAAGGAAATTTTTGGAACCCCCCTTTTTTTTTTAAACAGTTTTTTACCTGGGGAAAAACCTTTTATTTTTGAAAAGGGGGTGAAAAAAGTTTTGGAGGGGAAAAGTTTGGGGGGGGCTTTTTTTGCCTAAACTTAAGATTGGCCAAGATTGATGGTAATGGGAAAAAAAAAAAAAAATTCGTGTAGTAGCTTTGGGGGAAATTTTTTATTTTTCAGGGAGTTTAAGAGCTTGTATCTCAAAAAGTATTTTTTAATTTTTTCCCAAAATAAAGCGTGTGAAAAAATAGAGGGGAAATTTTAGCCCCTTATTTTGGTACCTTAAATTTTTTAAAATTTAAAAAAGTATAAAAGGGAATTACAAAAAAAAATAAGGGGAAATTTAAAAAAAGTAGAATCTCAAAAGATTCGCCGGGTTGTCAAAGTTCTACGGCTAATATTCAAAGCTATTTGAATAAAGTCCCCCCCTTTTAACGAGTGAGATGGGGGAGAATTTTAAGACGATTATTTTTTGGACCCCCGGTTTTAAAAAAATTATTAAAGTTAAAAGGGAATTAATCAAAAATACAAAAAAAACCCCGTTTTAAAAAATTTTTGAAGGGGAAAATCTACTTTCGCTTTCAGTTAAAATTAGCATTTTGGGGGAAAATGTAAGTTTTTAGGTATTTTTTAGTCATTAAATTTTAAAAAAAATTTTTTTTATATCATATTGATTTTACTAGCCCGGGGAAAAAAACGTACCCCCTTTCCGGGGCCGAGTGGTTTTTAGCGTTCCCCCCCGGGGGAGCGGAAAAGGCGTGGGTTCCGATCCCCCCCCGACATACCAAAAAATTTTAAAAAATTGGGAAAAGTTATTCTTCCCCCTTCTTGGCGCTCAGCATATAAGGGTTTTGAGGGGTGGGGTTGCGCGGTTCAGGATTTTTTTTTAGGGGTGTGGTATCATGGGGCCCCCCCTCTACGGGCGTAATACTGCGTGGGTGTCCTTTACCGCATGAAGTAGACGCATCGTGGGGTTTTGGTGAATTAAAATTTGGTGGGGGGTTTAAACCCCCAAAAACAAATGAATATATATAGCCCCTGTTTACCACCGATCCCTACCATGAGGTGTGCCACAGGCGCTTGGGGTTACGTCTTTTTGGGGAAAAATTTATTAAAGTTGCTTAAATAATCATGTTTATAGATTTTAAAATTTACATAAGAATGGGAGTTTTGAAATATTTTTGCAAAGGGACCCCAAAAAACAAAATTTTTTTTTATTGGGTTTTTAAGTCCCCCGACAGTTTTAATTTTTTGGAGACAAATGTCTATTTTGACAAATGAGTGTATCACCCTGAAAAAAAACACGTCGTTGACAGTTGGATGATACCACCCCCCGGGGACCCCTTTTCCGGACACCCCGGGAAAAACAAGTTCCCGAACTTCCTTTATTAAGCTGGCCCCCCAAACCAAAAGGGGTTATTTTCCCGTACCTAGGGGTTTCGAAATTTTTTGGGGGGGTTTTTTTTTTGGAAAAGGGGGTTAAAAAATTTATATAACGTTTTTAAACAAACTTACAGATCATGTTTTTTTCTCGTTTTTTTTTTTGGGGTTTTTCCCGGGGTATTTTTGCCTTGATTCTTCCCCCGAACCCACCTTTTTTTTAAAGATTTTTTTTTCTTTTTTTGTTTTTTCCCCTTTAAGGCAATCAGTTGGTATTTTTGTTTTTAAAATTTTTAAAAAAGATAAAAAAAATTTAAAAAAAACCCCTCACATAAATTGATTGAAATCTGAAAAAAAAAAAGAGCCGAGGGGGAAAAAAAAGGCAAAAATTTTGTTTTTCATCCTTTTTGGGAAAAACATTTTTCACGTGTGTGATATTTAAAATGCTGACGTAGCACTTATATGGCGCTTTCAAATTTAGCAGCAAAAAGTAGTAATAGGGGGGGGAAAAATCTAAGTTAGTCGGGGGTTTTTAATTAATATGGGTTTTGTGTTTTTTTTTTTTAAATTAAGTTTTTTTTAAAATTTTGGTTTTGGCGGGGGGAAAAAGCGCGCCCCTTTTTAAGGGAAATTAAAAGCTTACTAAAAAAACATAACCTACTTAGTGTTTGAAAAATTTGTTTTGAAATTTTAAAAACAGGGGGCCCCTTCCAAATTTTTGTATTGATTTTTTTTTACTTGCCCCCTAAAAACCGTTCCCCCGGGTGAAAATTTCATCACGTGACATGTAAAAAGTTAAGTCAAAGGTTTAATTTTGTTTGCTCTAGCTGTGTTTTTTTTGGTTTTTTTTACGCTTCAAATGCGCATTGAACCGGGAAGCGAATTTTTTCTCTTCGGGAAAAAAATGGGGTGAAAATTAAATTTGAAAAAAGATACTGTTTAAAAAAGGTTTTTTTTTTTTTTTTTATCTGCACCTTTTATGTTGGTGGTTTTGGACATTATTTTTTTTTATTTAAGTAACCCTTTTTTGTAAATTTTGGGTTTTTTTTTCTTTTTTTTTCATTATTTTTTTAAATTTTTAAAAATTGGGGTTTTTTTAATCGGATATTTACTTTTAACGCTTTGTTTTTTTTTAATTGTTATATTATTGCCCCCTTTTGTGTTAAATGTGTGGGGATTTTTAAATTTTTACCCCAATGTCTTTAAGGGATGAACCGGGGACTAATGTTTTGGGAATTGTGGGGTTCTTATATTTTTAAATCTTCGGTTTTTTTTTTAAAATTCTTTGGGCCCCAATTTTAAACATGGTTTTTAAAAAAAACTAATTGGGAAGGGTGGTCTTTTTTATTTTAGGGGTTAAAAAAGAAGCTGGTGAGTAAATTTTTTTTTCTCTATGGGGGTTTCTTTGTATTATTTTTTTTTTGATTTTTTATGCGTTTACTCAAAAACCCTGTAACACGTTACAAAACGGGGCTAAGACCCAATTTAAACTTTTTATATGTTTTATAAGCAATTTTTTACAAATTTTCAATTTTTTTAAGGACATGGGCCAAACCCCAAATTACCCTCATTAGATAGTTTTTTTCAAAAGGGGAAAATTTTTTACATTTTTTTTAAAAAAAAGGGGTCACCCGGAAAATTTTTTGTTTTTCCTTTTTTAGGCCAAAATTTTAAGCGTATTTTAAATTTAAAAGGCCAACCGGGTCGGGGCCATTTTTTCGCCCTTTTTCTTTTAAAAATTTTCCCCCCCCCCAGTAATGTTAAACCTATTAATTTTTTTATGCATTTGGCCTTTTCCCAAAAGGGGGGGGTTTTATGACTATTTTAAAAAATTTTTAGAATTTAATTTTCCTTTTGGGGTTTTTTTTCAGTCAAAATTTTTCCTTTTTCAAACCTTAAATGGGTTTTTCCCTTTTTTTGTGTGGAACCCCGGAAAAAGGGAGGGGAAATTTTGGTCTTTTTTTTATTTTTTCCCCAAAATCCCCCCAATTCCATTAAAATTTAAACCCCCACAACCCCCACAAATTTTTAATTTCATTTTCTTTTTTCCCTTAAAAATTTAAAAAAAATTAATTAAATTTTAAATTCAAAATCCAAAAAACCCTTCCACAATTAAATTTAAATTTCAAATTTTTTCCACCCCAAATCCCAAACCAACCTCCCTTTACCTTTTTAATTCCCTCCATTTTTTATTTAACCTTTCCTTTTAAAACTTTATATTTCCCAACCCCCCCCCTTAATTTTATCCAAATTAATAAAACCAATAAACCCAAAAAAAAACCAACAAAAAAAAAAATTTAATTAAAAACCCCCCAAAAAAAAATTTTTTTACCATTTTTCCAAAAAACCTTAAAATCCCAAAAAAAATTAAAATAAAAATTCCCAAAATAACCTTTTTAATTTAAAATTTTAAAAATTCTTTCATTCCAAAAACAATCCCTTTTTCCTAAAAATTTAAATCACAAAAAACAACAAAAAACCCCCCAAAACATAAAATAAACCCCTTTTTCCAAAACCCAACCCCAACAACCCCTCCCAAACCCCCCCCAAAACATAAATTCCCCCACAAAAAATCCAAAAAACCCTTTTCACCAAACCCAAACCTTAATCCTAAAAATCCCCCCCAAAAAAATTAAAATTTTTAAATCCCCCCCCTTAAAACACAACTTTAAAACAATATTAAAATTCCACATTTTTATTTCAATTTTCCCTTTCCCCCCTTTCAATTTTAAAAAACTTAAATTCCTTAAACCCCCTTTTAAAAATTATTTTAAAACCCAAAATCTTTTTAAAAAAAAAAAAAACCACTTTTTTACTTTAAAACTTTTCAAAATAAAAAAATTTTTTCAAAAAACACTTTAATATTACCACAATTAAAAAAACCCTTTTTTCCCAAAAAAAATTACATTTGAAAATTTTAAAACCTTTAAAAAACCCCAAAATTTTTAAAAAAACCCCTTTTTTTTTTAAACCTTTTAAAAACCCCAAAACCCTTTCCCAATTTTCCCTAAAATCCCTTTTCCCCCCCAAACCGGGGATTTAAACACTAATTTTTACTCCCCATTTCCCCTTTAAAAAAAATTTTTTCCCCCTTTTATCACCCCCCTCCTTTTCTTTCCCCAAAGTTTTCCCCCCCTTTATCCAGCCCCAATAATTTAAAAAACCCATCCCTCACCCCCCCCCCCCCAATACATAACTAATTAAAAACCCTTTACCAAAATCATCTTTAATTTTTATCATAACCTTTTCCCCTTAAAAAACAGAAACCCCCTTTCAAACAATTTTTGGAATTTTCCGCTTCCCCCCCCATTAGGGTTGATTGGATTCACTTTTAACAATCTTTACATTTAACAAACCTTTCCCCCTTTCCCTTTTTCCTTTCCTTTTATTTCAAATTTTAATTAGGAGATTTTACACAGGCAAAAAGAATTCATTTGACTTTCCCCAAACCATTTTTTAACCCTTTCTCCCTTTTAAAAGAAAAATAAAAAAAAATCAATTTTTAAAATTTTTTTCCCCCCAAAACCCCATCACAATTTTAACCCTTTTTTGAAAATTTTAAAAAGGGGTTTTTTATTACCCCCTTTAAAACAAACTTTTTTTTATTTCCCCCTTTTTTTCAGTTAAAGAAATTTTTTTACGGGAAACCGCGGGGAAACCATCAAATTCCAAAGGAGTGGAAAGGGTTCTTCCTCATAAATTTAATTTAACCCCGCCTTTGAACCAGGGTACTTTAATGGGGTTTTAAAAAACAATACTTTTTTTAAAAATGAATTTTTAAAAAATGAAACAGGGGAAAAAATTTTTAAAATTAATGGAAAACTTTTAAAAAATGTTCAATTTTTAGAAAGTTTAAAATTTTTTAAAACTTTTAAAAGTAAAAACCAAATTTTTCAAAAAAAGTTTAAAATTAAAAGGGGAAACTTCATTAACTTTTTGGTTTTCAATGTTTTTGTTCCCAAAATTTGGGAGTTTTTTTTAAACAAAATTTTAAAAGGGAGTTTCCTTCCCAAAAACCCCATAATTTTGGTTTTTAACTATTTTAAACCTGTAAAAAAAATAACCGAAAAATTTAAAAACTTTTTTCGTTTTGGGGAAAAATTTTTCCCGAACGGACCAAAGGAAATTGGATTTGGTAAAAACCAAAAAACTGCCACCATTAAAACCCAACCGGGGAAGAATAAAACCCTTTTAAAACTTGTCTTTCCCTTAAAAATTCAAAAATCAAATACTTGGGGGCCAATTTGTGTTTAAAAATCTTTTAAAACATTAGAAATTTATTTCGGATGGCCTGGGAAAAATTTATTAAAAGGCCGCTTTGCAGTGATTAAGTTATTTTTTTTTTCCAAAATTTTTTGGTTTAGGGAGGGCCTTTCCTTGAACAAACTTTTGAATTTCCCCTTTTGGTTTTTTTTTTTAATTTAGTTGAATTTTAAAAATTATATTTTGAAAAACCTGTAAAATTTAAACCTATTAAAAAATGAATTTTTCAAAAAAACCCTAAAAAAAGATATTTATCAATAAAAAAATTTTCCTTTTTCCTTTGACTAAAGAAAAATTTTTTTCTTTTGGGTTCCCAGGAATGGGAAAAAAAAATTTTTGGGGCGAAAAAGTTTCCCAAACGAATGGGGGTCCGGTTTCGGGTAAGGGGTATTAAAAAAGAAAAAATTAAATATTAAATTTTAATTATATTAAAATTTTTTTAAAAATTTTAAATTTATATTTTTTGTATTAAAAACTTTAGAAAAATTAAAAATTTTTAATTTGGGGGGGGGTTGGTTTATATTTTTGAAAAAAGAAAAAAAGGGTTTTTTTTAAAAAAGTGTGAAATTGGAAAAATCTTTTTTTCTTTCTTATGAAATCTAGGGTAAAACCTTTTGAAAAAAATTTTGGTTTTAAATTTAAAAAAATTTTTTTTTTGGGTGGGGAGAGAGTCTTTAGGGAAATTTTTTTAATTTAACTTTAACCCATGTTGGAAAAAAAATTTTACCCAAAAAGGTTTTCGTTTGAAAAATTTTTCCCTTTTTTAAAAAAAATTGGCCTTAAAATTTTAAAAAATTTGATTTTTCCCTTTTAAAATTAAAATTTAAATTGAAAAAAAATTTTCTATGCGGGGCCTAGGTTTTTTTATTTATTTGGTAAAAATTTTTAAAAAATATTGGGGGTTTTTATATGATTTCGTTTAAAAACCAAAAAATGAAAATCCCCTTTTGATGGGTTTGGTGTTTTCCAAAAAATTAAAAAAATTTTTTTTCTATTTTTTTCCCAAAAAGTTTATTAAAATAAGGAAAACCCAGCGGGGTTTTCCCCAGGTCAGAATTTCCCAAATTTTGGGAAAAATTGTAAAATCTCCCAAAAAATAAAATGTTTTTGGGGCCTCTTGGGGAACCCGGAGTACCCCAATAAATTTTAAAAAACCCCCGAACCAATTTTTCCCCTATAATTGGGAAAAATCTTAAAAATATAAGGGAAAAATTTCTTTAACAAAGGTTTAAATCATTTGGTTACATACGTGATATTAAACTTTTACTATGTGTATTCTCTATTTTTTTTGTATTAAATGAATTTATGTACATTCACATATTTTATTTATATTAAAATGAAGTTGTGGTATATATTCTAGAAATAATGAACATATGGAAGATATTTTTTTAAATAAATGTGTGTTAAATAGAAATGTCTTGTTCTACTTTCTATAATCGAATATCATAGACGTAAACCATAGAAATACATGTGTTCAACTTCTGACCTTATTATTTATTTGTGTGAGGGGGAGAGAGTCTCTTAGTTGACTTAGTTCTACTAATGTTATTCACCTTAATAACTTACTGTTGTAGAAAAAAAAAACTTACTGGTACGGCAAAGAAGATGTCTTCGTCTGTGAAAGTGTCTTCTTTGATGACTATGGTGGCATTCTAAAAATATAAACATATGATATAGCATAATTAATTAAATTCAATCATGAAATAAAGAAAAAAAAAATAAATATGAAACAAGAGGGCCATGATGGCCCTGGATCGCTCACCTGGTATCATTAGGCTATGTAAAATCAAGTGACCCCTGGGGCAGAGCCAATTTTGACCTCAGGGTCATGATTTGAACAAAGTTGGTAAGAATCGACTAGACAATGCTACACACTACCACACTCTACTTGGTAGAGGTCTATTAGCCCATGTTACATACCAAATATATAAAATCCAGACCTTGAAGATTTTTCTAGTTTTTTTCCAATATAAGTCTATGTAAAATCAAGTGATCCCTGGAGCGGGGCCAGTTTTGACCCCAGCGTCATGATTTGAACAAACTTGGTAAGAATTGACTAGACAATGCTACACACCAAATATCTAAACTCTATGCTTTGTGGTGTCTGAGAAGATTTTTCAAGTTGTTTTCCTATTAGCCTATGCTAAATCAAGTGACCCCTGAGGCGGGGCCAATTTTGACCCCAGGGTCATAATTTGAACAATCTAGGTAGAGAGTCATAAGATCATGCTACATATTAACAAGAGGCCCATGATGGCCCTAAATCGCTCACCTGAGATAAATAGGTTGACCCAAGGAACATCTGTACCAATTTATTTTAAAATTTGGCCAGTAGTTTTGAAGAAGATGATTTTTAAAGTTTTCATATTTTTTTTCTTTTTGTTGCCATGGCAACCAGAGTTCTATATGGATCAAGTTTATTTTAGCAACTTTTGTGAAGGTTGACCCAAGGATTATCCCTGCCAAGTATAATCAAATTCTGTCCAGTGGTTTCAGAGGAGATGTTGTTTAAAGGTCTCTCTATATACATATAAGGCAAATAAGCCCCGCCCATGGCTGCCATATTTTTTTACGGATCGGAATAATTTTAGCAACTTTGGTAGAGGTTGACCCAAGGAACATCTGTACCAATTTATTTTAAAATCTGGCCAGTAGTTTTGAAGAAGATGATTTTTAAATTTTTCAAATTATTTTTCTTTTTGTTGCCATGGCAACCAGAGTTCTTCATGGATCAAGTTTATTTTAGCAACTTTTGTTAAGACAAGATGATTTTATTTTTTAGTAATGTGTGAAGGGTGAATGCATGTTTTTAGCTCACCTGAGCACTTGTGCTCGGGTGAGCTTTTTGCCATGGCAACCAGTTTTGGCCCAATCTTCATGAAACTTGGTCAGGATGTTTGTCTACATGATATCTCGGATGAGTTCGAAATTGGGTCATGTGGGGTCAAAAACTAGGTCACCAGGTCAAATCTTAGAAAAACCTTGTGAAGGCAGGCCACAGTTTTGGCCCAATCTTCATGAAACTTGGTCAGGATGTTTGTCTACATGATATCTCAGATGAGTTTGAAATTGGGTCACATGGGGTCAAAAACTAGGTCACCAGGAAAAATCTTAGAAAAACCTTGTGAACACTCTAGATGCCACAGTTTTAGCCCAATCTTCATGAAAAATGGTCAGGGTGTTTGTCTACATGATATCTTTAATGAGTTCGAAAATGGGTAATGTGGGGTCAAAAACTAGGTCACCAGGAAAAATCTTAGAAAAACCTTGTGAACACTCTTCATGAAAAATGGTCAGGATGTTTGTCTACATGATATCTTGCATGAGTTTGAAATTGGATCATGTGGGATCAAAAACTAGGTCACAAGGTCAAATCTAAGAAAAACCTTGTGAACTCTCTAGAGGCCACAGTTTTAGCCCAATCTTCAATAGATTTGGTCAGGATGTTTGTCTAATTGATATATTGGATGAGTTTGAAAATGAATCACATGAGGTTAAAAACTAGGTCACCAGGTCAAATGTTAGAAAAACACTTTTAGATGCCAGATTTTTTGTCATTATGCCTAACACAGCCATCTTACTCAGGTGAGCGACACAGGGCCATCTTGGCCCTCTTGTTTTAAGTTCCTGTCAGGTTAGAGCAAGTTTACATAATTGGTGCGACTGGAAAGTGGTAGTTGAAAAATGTTTTTGAAGAATACCCAGATGTTTTGCATGTAATGACTACTCTATAGTTGTCTGTTTGTGGATCTGCAAAACTACATCGGATCCATCTCTGTGGTCCAAACAAAGTTTGTCAAGTGACAAGAAATAGTTTTCTATTTCGTCGTTGCTCAATTGATCAACACTGTTGTCCTTCAAGAAATTTCTCAAAACTTCATCAAAGATTAGTTTTTCCCCCTCAGTGTTCTCTGTAGATATCTGGATTGAAAGAGACTTTATCTTCTTGCCAACCTTTTGTTTTGCTGAACAATGGTTACAGCGGAAAATAGTTTTGTCTGCATATTCAGTGTTAATTGTCTTGTTACAATTTATGCATCTTGTGGTCTCCTTTAACTAACAGGATGAAATTGTTCCAATTGTCTGTTTTAAAAGGTGTTCTTTCTTTCTGTCTTCTGTAGCTTCAAAGCTGTCTGTTTGTTTGAATGATGATTGTGATGTTGTCGACAGCTGCAACTCACCCTGAAAAGTAATACAGAACAAGATATAGTACTAATTTGAAGAGCTGTCATTGATTCAAACGACATTGATGTATCGTCGATATTTTTTTTGCTGATCGCTAATCTATGCGCATTTTAAAATATCAATAGTATCGGCAAATAAAGTGTCAAAATTTGCAAAAGGAATACTTCTATGGTGAGTGGAAATGGGTATGATGCTGTTATAACATGAATAAACAGGTCTAAAAGACTGTCCAAATAGCTCTATTCCATAGACGGTGAATTGTGGTATTTGATTCCTATAATTATGATTATGTAGGATCACAAACGTTCAAACTAAAAGCAAAATTCAAGTCTGAATTATTAATAAAATACTTCCTAGGTATGCACCTGGCCAGCTCTGCTTTCTGAGATTAGTGGTCAAAAGGTCATAGCATTGGTAGACCAGGCAGTAGCATTTTCACTGATTTTACACATAAACGTCACACATTTATGTGATGTTAATAACAGTGATCATCTTTGAACTTTATTTACACACAAACTATGATTACCCTAGCTGGCTCAAAGTCTCTATTTACCAATTATATATAATTGAATTGTATATATGTATTTTACCTAGACTTCTTATAGATGTGTTTGTTATGTAAAATACATGTTTTTCAGTAATAGATGTATTACATTTGGTTGCATACTGAAGGGGTAGTGGTTGAATACTATATGTTTTCTTCTTGAACTTTATTAACCTACTCAGAAGCCATTATTTGATATACCTTCTGTCTATTATATAGGTAATGTATTTAGAAATTTACATTATCATTGTAAACTATATAAATAACCTTAACTTATATAACATATTCACATCATATGGCTTAAAACTCTGTATCAACAATTAAAATTATGGAGCAATTCTCAAACAATACAATATTAGATTGTCTGAGAGGTCACTCCCACCTGTGATGTAATAGCACCACATCATCTCATTAACGACATGTAGTAAAACCTGGAGTGGAGTGGTGAAGTGGATTTAAATGCATGTTCAAAGCTAATATTTTAATGCTCTCAATTATGTATCTCCGCGGTTTGATCCAATCCTCTTCAACCTTGCAGACAATGTGTATTGGCATAATATCTCGGTCAAGTTCGATTTTTAGACCCATCGCTCCAGTCACTCCTGGATTATGGCCCTTGAATTGTAGAAAATTAGAAATTTTCAGTGTCCGGACTCCTATTCAGTTTTGATCCGATCCTCTTCAATCTTGCTGACAATGTGTATTTGCATAATATCTCAGACAAGTTTGATTTCCAGACCCATCGCTCTAATCACTCCTGGGTTATGGCCCTTGAATTGCTGAAAAATTGAGAAATTAACAGTGTCCGGACTCCTTTTCAATCAGTTTTTATTCGATCCTTTTCAAACTTGTGGACAGTGTGTATTGGCATAATATCTTGGACAAGTTTGACTTCCAGACCCATCGCTCCAGTTTCTCTTGGATTATGGGCCTTGAATTGCTGAAAATTTGAGAAAATATCAGTGTCCCGACTCCTATTCAAACAGTTTTGATCCGATCCTCTTCAAACTTGCTGACAATGTGTATAGGCATAATATCTCAGACAAGATCGAATTCCAGACCCATCATCCCAGTCACTCCTGGATTATGGCCCTTGAATTGCTGAACATTTGAATATTTGATACTTGAGGAATGAATGTCTGGTTCATGGGCAATGCTTTTGGTTTTAAGAAGACCATTGCCACTACCTACTGAAAATGGTGCATTTTAAGATGGCACATTTTATGGGCGTATTATGTTTCGTTTCTTAACTCTTGTTTGTTCATAACCTTCCACGAATACCGAATATTTAACTTATTTGTTCAAGGGAGAACATTCTTGCAAATTAACGATCTGTATCGATCTGGCGCTTTACATGATACTAGAATAATGAGCGTCTGGTCCATGTGCAAATAAATGGCAGCAGTACTTCTTCATATTTATCGGAAGAAGTGTCAGCATGGTGAAGAGATTCGCATGTTTAAAGTCATAGACAGAGATTAAAGTTTTAACAAACTAGAATGAGAAAAACAAATGAGCACAGTGATTCCTGAACTTAAGCAATAGAAATAGTGTAAAATAGCAGCAACCTTTCAACTGCAACATACAGTCACTATTTCTAGAGGGGAAAAAAACAACAACTTGGTTCCAACACTACCTAACCTTTTTCAGGCCGTTCCCCTAAACACAGAATTTTATACCCCCAACAACAAAGTTTTGGGGGTATATTGGAGTCACCATGTCGGTCTGTTGGTCGGTCTGTCCGCACTATACATACAATTGTGGCGCGAACTACTTCTACATTTCTGAAGGGATTTGAATGAAAGTTGCTGGAAGTAATCATCATACAGTGTAGATCTGCAAGACATAATTTTCGTGGGCTTCCTACAACACATTGCGGAGTTGTGTGCCCTTGACTGACAATGTGGTATTTGGGGGGTGTTAATCACCTTAAGTGATATTTCTAGGTTTTTTTGGCCAAAGGGAAAACTTACAAAAATCGTCCTCTCAGAAACCATGTGGCCTTGAGCTTAGATATTTGGCATGTTGCATTGTCTACTTGATCTCTACCATGTTGTTCAAATAATGACCATGGGGTCAAAATTGGACCTGCCCCAGGGTCACATTCTTTAACATAGGCTATATATTCTTTAACATAGGCTATATAGGAATAAATCTAGAAAAAATCTTCTTCTCAGAAACCATATGGCGTGGAGCTTAGATATTTGGCATGTAGCATTGTCTAGTGAATCTCTACCAAGTTAGTTCAAATAATGGCCCTGGGGTCAAAATTGGCCCCGAGCCAGCAGTCATTTTCTTTAACATAGGCTAATATAGGAATAAATCTAAAAATATCTCCTCAGAAACCACATGGCCTACAGCTTAGATATTTGACATTGAGCATTGTCTAGTGGATCTCTATACTTACATAATAACTGTAGTTTCTGCAGCAAAATTTGTCAAAAATTCCCCAGACAGTAGAAAATGACGTGAACATTCCCCCTCCTGAAGAAACCGGTACTGTTCCTCCAAACCAGAGAGAGAGCCCTGCCTTGGGTAACCCTTTCCTCAGGTGAACGATCAAGGGCCTCTGTGGTCACCGTGTTTTAATCTGTTTATATATGATTTTGAGGGTGTATTGTGAATTATATAGCTTCTTTACAACAGAATGTCACAAAAGGTGTAGCTGAAATCAGTGGAGATGGCTTAGACGTGCGTTTAGTGACACTTTTGCAAGCATTCATTTCAAGATAATAGACAGTTTTTCACCCCATGAGCAATACACAAACTCATTCTGCCTTTGCCTGAACCATACTGACCTGAATCTGAAGTTTTGCTGATATAAATGTGACATTTTGACCCTCAGTCCTCCTTCCCCCATTTAATTAAAATCATTATTCAGATAATATGCATGAAAAAAAAAAGTGCCTCTTTTGTCCTCTCCAATAACCTGGTTATGTAGGAGCCAATATGTGGCCAATTAATCGTATCTTATACATATTGTGAAAATATTTTGTTGAAATCTGATATCTGCAAATTTTATAACCCCTTAACCATGATACCTTTTCTTTTGATAATTTAAAAATGTTTGACTGTTATTGTGCACAAACCAGACAGTATCTATAATTTTACCAGACTTTTCAAATACAAATTTAATGATAACCTAATCATATCAATCTTTTTTTTTATTTTTCAGAACCCCAGTAAAACTTAACAACAATTACAAAAACAGTAAGCAGAAACAAAAAAGGTTGTTTTGACATCTGTGTCAACAATATGACTCAGATCACAGAAGGATCGAAAGACCTGAAGTTTTCTTTTGAACCTCCAAAGGTTATCAATGAATCTGTGGAAGCAATTAGATGTGGTAAACCTGTATTTGCAAAGGAAATAAATAAAATTTGAAATGCAAAACATTTTCTGTCTATCTATCTATCTATCTATCTTGGCAACACAGTTTAGGTATATTGCTAGCAGCAAGCACATCAGAGTCTGTATGTTGTGATATTGTTTAGCTCAAGTATTCAAGAACATGAATGCATTTTTCTCTTTTAATTGGGAAGAGGTCTTATCATCTTGATTTTGGGAAGACCTATTGCTAAAATTGCTGATTTGGAAATTTAAAAAGCTGCAGTAAGTTTATAATTTTGTGAAAACTACACAATTTTAAAGAAAATATCTATTGGGAAGAGGCCTCTGTTGTATAAGGTGACAAACCTGTCACATTTATGTTAGCATTGATAGTGCAGCTCTTGGTAAATGTTTTGCATGCAAGTTATTATCAAACTTATATCTTGAAAATCATAAATGAAAGTTAATGAATACCTTCAAGGGTTTCAAACAACCAAGTTATATAAGTCTTGACAGTTATTCATGATAATCAGACTCTCTTTTAGTTTTGATGCCCCAATGATTGGGAAATCAAATACTTAGTAAGCGGCGATACTCTGATGTCAGCAACAATCAAATATGCTTGCAGTAACCCCTTGTTGTTAGTTTATTTTCCTTGCGGCTTTCACTTCTAAAAATGCTAGAGTTCACTTTGTTTACACTCTGGAACCCTTCTGTCTCAAGCAATCAACTTAAAACTATATGACACTATCTATTACCATATTGTTATGATTGAGTTTATTAGTGGCTGAAATCGGACAATTAGGTCAGAGATTGTGCCCCTGTTAATATTAAAATGCAGATTACACTTTGTTGAAAATGTAATAACTTCATTTTAAGCTCACCTGAGCACATAGCGCTCAAGTGAGCTTTTGAGATCACCCTTGGTCAGTCGTCAACAATTTGCTTAATGACATCTTCTCTGAAATCACTGAACAGAGTTTGATTAAATTTGGCAGGGATGATCCTTGGGGAAAGCTCTACCAAAGTTTGCTTAATTTATTTGGATCTGTCAAAAGACATTGCCACCAGGGGCTGGTCTAATTTGCCTTATATGTATTTAATGAAACCTTTAGATGGCATCTCTTCTGAAATAGCTGCACAGAATTTGATAAAATTTCGCAGGGATGATCCCTCAGTGAAACCACACAAAAAATTGCTTATTAAATGCCCATTATATCTCACAGTGGTTCAGTTGTTATGAAAACAGAGTATAAAATTACACTGGCATATAGAAGACTACCACAAATGGTTCATAATGTGCAAATACTATTTGTTTACAGTTTAACACATAGGAAATGTCAAATTACGCAATTTATTTTAGATGGATGCCAAATACATTTAGCATTGACTGGTATTCTGAATATCGTCAGTTAACAGAATAATTTGAAATTGAAATGCCTTCAACAAATTGTAATTTTTTTTTTATGTGCTATGTCATGACTTTAAGCACTCTTGATTTGTTAACAGACACATGCGGGATGTCTAAGGAAAATTGACGAGGAATATGCAATTTAGTCATTTTAAAAACAAATGGATGATCTTTAATAATACAAAAATAAGCTTTCTTATAAATGCATTGTTGTAACGTTGTCATCATTGAGTACCTTATAACAAGGCTGTTAGCACACACTAGTTTTCTGTCCTAAGAATAGACACTGCTTAGAGAAGCTTAATGGGCCTTTAAAACTTGATTCATGAAGAACTCGTGGTTTTGTACATTCTGTAACTATGTCCTTAGGTGAGCGATATATGGCCATTATGGCCCTCTTGGTTTCTTTTATTTTTATCAGCTTTTGTTTTATTATTAAATATAACAATTATAAGAAATTATTTCAAATAATCTTATTACAATTTTATTGGATTTCAATAACATGTCAGTTCAGCATGTAATTAAAATCCCATAAAATAAAGTAACTGAATAAATAAAGAATGCAGATTCTATTTCAGAAAATATGCCATCAAAAAAGGAAACATCTCAGAATTAAACTGCAATGCAGTGCCATATCATTTAAAATAAATATTTAATAAGATCTACTTTTTGTTTTATTTGCAGATAAATATTGTTGTGATCTAACCAAAAGTGTTCGACAGATTTCGGGAAAATCAAAACTTAGTTTAATATTTTGTGTAATTTCTTCCACCATATCTTAAAAACGCTTTATACATTTATTAGAAAAAGTGATGCAACATGTAAAATTTTACAAATAATCTTGCATAGTCTTGTCTATTCCAAATATCAACTTGCACTGTTTTGTTTTAGGTATCCCTTTTTGCAAAAGTTGTGCAAGTAGGAAAGATATCCACAATATAATCTACTGGAAAGCCAATGCTAAAACAAGAGATCATCATAGCAGATAAGACTGGCAGTATTAAGCTCACTGTCTGGGAAGACCTTATAAATCATATTTCTTTGAGTCATTCATATCATTTCAAATCTCTTACTGTCCGCCAATGGGACAACTTGAAAATTCTCACCACATCTGTCGACTCGAATATCCTTCCTGCAGACAACATTGGGATGGTACTTGAAACACCAGAAGTAAAGTTAACAGAAGGAAAAAACTATTCAGCTACTATTATTTCAGCTTCTTGTGAAAAATTAAACACCTGTAATATTTGCAATGAACCAACACAGCTCAATCCTGATATAAACACATTCAAATGTCTTTCTTGTAAAATGCGCCAGAAAACTGACTCTGTTACTTCTCGGTTCAGATGTGAAGTTTTTGTAGTTATGGATGGCTTGAAAAAATCTTTTTCACTATTCCTCATTCTTTGCTGACAACAAGCGAATTAACAAAAAGTTGTATAACATCTGAAGATGTTGAAGATGTTCTTTTGCAGGATACTATCATTCAAATAACAGTTAACAAAGTAACAAAGCTATCTAAAAACCTTTTATCTGAGTTGGAAAAATCTGATGAAAATGAATTATTTCAGACTTTCAACTTGGATGAAAAGTGATGCATTAAACACAAAAAGTTATGTAACTTTAAGATAAGACAAAAGATAACTGCTTTTTAGCTCACCTGAACAAAATTGCTCAAAATGAGCTTTTATGATCACCTTTTATTGTTTGTCCATCTTGTGATGTGCATCGTCAACAATTTGGTCATGTAAACAATCATATTTTTTGCCCAATATTTATCAAACTTGGTGCTTCTATAAAGTTTTGAACATGTTTGAAAATGAGTAATTTTGTGTAAAGCAGTAGATCACGAGGTCAAGTCTTTTAAAACCTTGTTAAAACTCTATATGCCTTACTTATGGAAATATCTTCATCAAACTAGGTCATAATGTTTTTCTCCATAAAATCTTGGGCAAGTTCAAATTTGGTTCAAATAAGTCACAGGGTCACGTCTTAGAACTTTATTTACACTCTAGAGACCACATTTGACCAGACAAGTAGTGTCTAAAACAAGTCACAAGATCAATCAAACAAAAGACCTTGTCAACAATCTAGAGACCACATTTCTGAAAGGTAGTCAGAATGTTTTCTCCATAAAATCTTGGTCAAGTTAAATCTTGGCTCATGTGAGGTCACAAAATAAGTAACATGGTCCAAAATTAGAAGAAAAAAATGTTTTCATTCCTAAAGCCTCAATCTTGGCCAGATTTTCATCATGAAACTGCCCCCATTGTGGTATTATTAGACAATAAGAAAAATGCAATATGTATTGCTCTTTAAAATCAGGTGAACGTTGCAGGGCAATCATGACCCTCCTGTATTTCTCATGACTCAAATATGAATGAAATGGGGAGATCCCTATAGAAATACAAATCTAATTTAGTTAAAGTCAGTTTGTTGTTTGAGGTTTAAAATATGGATTATTTTGAATTAAAAAAAATATATACATTTCACAAAACTTAGGAAAACAAGTTCTTTCAACTATAAGGCTCATCCTACTTGACAGTTCTAGGGATGGATCAGTACTTTGTGTCTTGGAAGGTCATATCACAATAACTACTTACAACAGTGTTCAAACATGCAACCATTTTGGTCCATAGTCTAAAGGTCCATAGTTGGATATATGCTGCTGCTGGACCATGGTCCCATATTTTAGATGACAACCCGATATTTAATTGACCACTGTCCGACATCAGGCCAGTATCAATGGATATCTATTTGATGATAGGATGATGATTCCTGACATTATATTGGCTTGATATAAAGGTGATATCTGTTTTTGATATCTGTTTGACATTTATTTGAATCGGATAGATATCAATCCGACAATGATATAAATCCAACCAGAAAATGATGTGCAAAATGATATTCAACCGATATCATTTTAAAAAACGGGCCGATATGTTGACCTTATCGGTTTGATATCAGATGGATGTAGTTGTGCTGATTGGGTAATCCTTAACTCTCATAAATATATGAAGGTGTTTTTATAGTTTTAAACTGTAACCAGTTTTTTGGTGATAAAACAATTTGCAATCAGACATGGCTTGATAGCTCAAACGGTTGAGTGCAGCAACAATCCTGAGGTCCTTGGTTGGAATCCTGGTCCACCTGTTACAAAACTATCGGATATCTTTAATAACTAAGAGAATTCCATTAGATTTTAAGGAAAATCCTGGAAACTAATGGAATTTATATCCTAAGGAGCTTTATGAATGCAGTCCCATATGTGTTTTACAATTTCCAATGACCATTTCCACCACTTTTTTTTGCAATTTCTCTTACAATCAAGGATTTGTAGTTTATGTATACCTCATATTATTGGGGCATAAAAAAGTTTATATATCATTGATACATTATTTTCTAAATTCTAATAAAGATTTTTAATTCTAATGTTCAGGTGTAGGATTGCAGTTGGCTGAGGGACATGCAGAGGAGTCCACAAGGATTGAAGGATATGTGGATAATATCGTTCCCCATTATTCAGAAGTAGACTTCAGAGCACATTTCCGCATGACAAGACCAACATTACAGGTATTTATTTTAGTATCTCAATCATTAAAATTTTCTAATAAAAAATACCACACAAAATTTGCAGGTTGAATTTCATGTGTTATTTTTTTTTTTTTTTTTGTTAATTGGGAAAACAAAACCAAAATAATACTCATAATTTAATGATTTTTCAGTAAAATTCAATTTCAAATAATGATACACTATTACTTGTACTGTCTATGGTATGTGTCATTAATGATAACACAGGTTACTTTAATTGCTTTGTTAAAGTATGCACTACATTTTAATAGTTTATGTTACTTTGTACCTAGTGAGATTGTGCCACAATAATGTTGATTTATGTTTTCATACCCAGCAGTTTAATGAATATTACACTACCCTTTTCACTATGCATCTATATGAGCTTTTAAGGGCTTGTATTATCATTTTTATTCTAATATTCTTTTAGAAACTCTGTGAAGCTGTCGCACCATACCTGACAAGAGAAAGGGTTTTGACTGTGGAGAAGAAGCTCATATCTACAGTAAGGATGCTGGCAAACAAGGAGTGTTATAGAAGTGTGGCAGATCGATTTGATATGAGTAAAGGTACATATCTTAACACCCAATAAAACTAAGACTTTGCTTGGACAAAATATTTAAACACTTAAATTTTGACATGTCAAGTTTATACTAAGGTTACATGATTTTATAGCAAGATAACATGTAAATCAATAATTCAGATGTATATTATAAGAACAAATTCAACAGGCAAATAGTTAATGTATATATGACAAGCATCACACCTGGCTTGTTGGAAATTTTAAGTTAGATATTGAGTATAAACAGAGAATACAAATGAGTGTATTTTTGCATCATTAGTAGTTGTGAGACATACATACATACATACATAATGTATAACATACATACATACATTTGCCTCATTATATTAAGATATTTTCAGGTACTCTTCAGCACACTGTCCTTGGAGTTTGCCATGCATTAGCCTCTGAAAGGATGATGGGTGAGTTAATTAAATTCCCAATGACAAAACAGGAAATGGAACTGGTGGCAGAGGGATTCAAACAACGCTGCGGATTCCCTGGAGTAGTTGGGGCCATTGATGGGACACATATACCCAGCCCTGCCCCTAAATCTGAACATCGGGCCTCTTACATAAATAGACATGGAATGTCATCTATGAATCTTCAGGTTATTGTTGATCATCAGCTGCATTTCAGGGATGTTTGCGCAGGTTGGCCCGGATCTGTACATGATGCTCGGGTCTACAGGAACAGTCCTGTTTGATTATCATCTGTTGGGAGATTTTGCATACCCCTTATCTCAACACATGATAGTGCCTTATAGAGATAATGGCTGTCTGGACAATGTGCAGAAAAAAATTCAACAAATGCCACGCATCAACACGTGTAGAGGTGGAGAGGGCCAAAGGTCTCCTCAATGGTAAATTTAGGAGATTAAAGTACTTGGACATGTTGCTGGAGTATGAAATTCCATCTGTAATTGTGTCATGTTGTGTGCTTCATAGCTTTATATTGAACAATGAAGGGGTAGAGGAGATGGACAATTTGGATGTGGAGCAGGTGTTTGAACATGATGAAGAAGTAGAAGCGCAGCAGTGTGGTGGTCTCCAGTCAGCAGAACAAAAAAGAATGGACATTGTTCTTTCACTGTGAACGATGCTGTAAAAAAATGAAGTTTATAAAAGGGTGGCATATTTCTGCCAGCCACTTATCCACTTAGCAAAGTTGAACAATTTGTGATATATTCTCACATATTCAGTTAGTATATGGCAAGTTGAAAATCTTCAAGTTATCCACTAAGGGTATCTTAACAGAATTTGATGTCTGTTAGTGTCCTCTACCGCCAGCCACATTATTACCTACGATAACTGAATATCTCAACTTTTTTCAAGTAAGTCAATTAAATATTTTGGATAACAAGCAACTTTTCACATTATTTTATGGAAAAATTCATGATATCTAGTTACACTATGTGAATATGTAGCTGGCAGTAGTGGGCACTAAAAGGCATCAAATCCGGTAAAATACCCTAAGTGGATGACTTGAAGATTTTCGACATGCCAGATAATAACTGGATATGTGATATTTGTACGGAAAAAAATCAACATAGCTTAGTGGATAAGTAGCTGGCAGAAATATGTCACCATAGTCAACAATTCAAGGGCAATGTTACATAATTACATGTACTGTGCAATATCTATGTCTGTTATTATTCTTATGGTTATCTTTCAAACATCCACTGCCTGTGTCATTGGTCATAATACCAAGAGCATTCACAATTGATTGAGGGTTTGCATGTTTAAATGCTGGCAACTATTATTCTAAGTTTTTTCAATGAAACATATGTAACTTCTGTGACTTACACTTCGGCTGAGAGGTGTCTTTTGACTATTTGTTGTGATGTTGCAGTGAGTTAGTGCAATGTTTTGGATCCATTAGGTACCAGCATTATTTCTTTGTAATTATCACAGGAATGAAAACGACGCTAGCAACGTTTTAAACAACTCTTCGCTTTGACCTATTGATATTCAAATTTGACCCAGATACATGTCTTCTCAGATTCAGCTTCGTAAGTAGTGAATTATTGAGTATGAATTCAAACTGTAGATCTAGATATTTTTACTTGCTAAATATAAACAAATCATTATCAGTAAAGGATAAAAATGGCGAATCCGTGTCTTGTATATTGAGGCAATATGGAAGTTTATTTGAATTCATTAGGCTTGATTAATTTCAAAGTTATTACTGACTTAAGAAGATTTCGTATCTGTTTGTGCAATATACTTGTGAAGACTAAGCTTAATATGAGATGGATTGTGTTATTTTAATGCAACTTCTTTTCTGGCGAGAACTGGATACTCCGACGATTCTTTTTGTATCGCATAAAAAGTGAATCAGGATTAAGCAAGAATTATGCTGTTATGATCAACTTACTGTCATAAAAACATTCAGCAAAGTAGTGCTTATATCATGTTATACCGTGTAAAGAAGCTAATTTTTTTTCCTTTATATATACACATTGTAGGACTGCCACCAGATGACTCAAAGTGGGAGAAAAACAACTGCAAAGCCTGGCCCAAGCTGACATATGAGGACCTGGTTGACTACCTAATCCATGCGAAAGCCTATGATGGAAAGGCAATGAAATCCTTTCGGGCTGGGAACGCCGATCATGCAGCCACATATCTGCTATCATTTATGCAATTACACTTGCATGGGCTAATGGTGTTGGTGGGGAAACCTGTACAGACAGACAGCAGACTTGGGGCAAGGGAGAACCAAAGTTACGTCTCATGATATGATTTCAGATATGGTGTTTGACAGACCTAGTCCATCAGTGCTACACACTCATCCAGTTGAGAGGAAAAACACAGACAGCCCCACTCCCACACAACAGTTTTTAGACCATAGTGACTTGCAGGACTTTGTGTTGAGTTCCTCTGTTTCAATATGTGGGAGTGTAAAGGTACCATGCTGTACCAAGTTCTGCATGCTCCAGAACAAGCAGTGGACATTGAAGGGCATCAAATGTTACAGCACCAGGAACATTGTGTAGATTCCAATTATCCAGTCAGTGTGCCACTCTCATGTTCAAAATGTGAAACTTTTTATGGAAAATATGGGGATGTGGAATCAGAGAAAAAGACAAATATTGAACATGCCACACGACAACAAAATACAAATGTATTGACTGATGGCAGGAAAGTTAGAATAACAAACAGTTGGGTACATAGTATACCAAAAACAGCAAGATCTAACCCAATCAAATGTGTAGAGAACCACATCTATCCGAGATTTAAGGGAAATCAGCAACACGCCATGGACAGAAGTATGAACCAGTAGCTAGATCTTGTTCGAAAGTATATCTGGGCAGAGGTGTATAGGTCTGGGATAGTTATAAGTGATATTGAGCCTTACATTGCTGCAAGCCCCGATGGCATTATAGATAGAACAACGATCCTGGAATTAAATGTCCAATACGCCCATTGGAAGACTTAATATCCTCAGGGAAATATGATGTAGTGTTGGAAGCTGGTGAACTTAAACTAAACCCAAAGGGCAGAAATGGGTACTACAGTCAAGAACAAATAGCAATGTTTTGTACCAACAGTTGTTTGCAAGTTTTTGGTTTGGACAGCTGAAAAACAGTGTATAGTGAATGTTAATTATGATAATGAATACATTAGGGGCATTCTTCCCAGACTCCGCGACTTCTATTTCAAGCATGTCCTTGTCAGACTGACAGATGAATTTCAGGAAGGGCGTCTGAAACTTTCCTCTGAGTACAGGTCATTGTGTCATTAAATGAACAGGAGTTTGAAACTGAAATGACTGAAGGGTGTTAACAAGTTGTACATGTTAATATGGTGTACAGTGTTGAACAAATTAGGATTACTGCATACCTAATACCATTGTTCTTGTGTAGCTCAAGTGATTTACAACTGTATAAATTTAGAATCACCATCAATGGCAAGCATTAAAAAGTCAACTTTGCTTTTATTACAACATCCACTTAGTTTTACATGATCACATATGCTACATATCCTTGGTCAAAGAAAACGTCAGTATCAATCATCGCCAGAGATAGCATAATTAAAACAAGAGCTGTCCATAAGACAGCGCGCTCGACTTTTCTCAGTTGCTAAGACACAGTTTTATAGATTTTAATAGTATGGTACATATCAATGATGATATGTTCTAGTTATAGTAGAAATTATTCTATCACCTCCAATAAACAAATATGACATTTTTAATTGGTGAAATTAGCATGGAGAATCAATTTGAGAATGTGGTCTGCTGATTCACCAACTGCAAAACAAAACATACTAACACCATTAAAGAAAGGGCCAATCTTTGATGTTATTAGAGGTTGTGCCCAACCTATTTGCTATTTGTAAATACAGCCAAAAAATATCTTAAGTATAAAAGGTAAAATTGAAAATACACTGCATATAGGATTATGGCCCTGCCAGTAAAGTTGAGGTAGTGTGGGTAAACAATAAATAAGTATTCCAAGTTATGGTGGAATACCTGTGATAGTATTGAAAATATACAACTTTGTAAAAAAATTAACCATGATTTCGGCTGTTTTCTATGTATGAAAGGGCATAATTCAAGAAGTAGTACAGCCAGGGTTATGGGCCTTGCTAGTAAGGCAGAGGTAGTGATGGTGAATAAGTACTTGAAGTTTGAAAGTACAACTATGTAAAACTAGATGTGGGTGTTCCTCGGAACACTTGTGTCGCCTGCATTTAAGCATGTTTGATGAAAGAATTGACTAGAAAATCGATCTTTGACAAATTATTGATAAAGCATAATCTATTTTGTGAGGTACAAAATAACACCAAATCACACACACACACACACACACATATATAAATATATATATATAATATATATATATATATTTTTTTTTTTTTTTTTTTTTTTTTGGGGGGGGGGAAATAAAATATTCAAACAGTGCAATATGTAATAATTTTCCCGAGCACTTTCGACTATACAGTCTTCATCAGAGGAGTGTCAGAATGACTATGAATTCAAAACATTAACTGTAAGAAAAATTATGACGTCATTAAGCACTTATGACGTTAATTATATATATGTTGCAAGTTTGTAGTCATCATTATCATTATTGAGTTATCATTCTTGTGTACTGCACTCAGACCAATGAGATCTATCTACTATAAATGTTTAAGGCAACACTTCAAATACTTTACAAGTTATGCACCACACAAGAATTAAATCCAAAAAATAAACAAAGGGAAATAACTCCAAAAATACAACAGTTATCATTCTTGCACAATGCAAATTTCATCA
>CM037788.1:58954681-58975945 GCA_021229015.1 Solen grandis | reverse complement strand
TAATACAATGTCTAAGGATCATTGCCAGCAAGTTTCATCAAAATCCTTCCAGAAGTTTAGGAGGAGTAGTCCGCAGAATTTTGTGTCTACAGACGGACGGACGGACAGACGGACGGACAGACGGACGGACGGACGGACGGACAACCTGATTCCAGTATACCCCCCCTAACTTCGTTGCGGGGGGGGTATAATTAGGACAGGCAGGTAGGATGATTCTTATTTTATTTTCACTTTTTATATATAGAAGAAGTAGTATCTAGCCTGCCAAGTACAGAAAACACAAGCTAAAGCCAGTATAAAAGTTTAGAGTCACAAGCAAAATATTAGGGTATAAAGAGTGGAAGACAAAATATGCAACACCTTTCACCTTGTCATTATGTAACCTGATTTTAATGGTTAGCTGTGCTGTTAATAAAAAAATTCAGCAGAACAGACTGAACACGCATGCCACTGGAGTTCAAACTTGTCGAGTGACATCCAACATTAACTCTATTAGTTCGTTCAGTAGTCGATTTCTTTGCAAACTTGCCGTGAAGACGAAAAATTTGTGACATTTTGCTGTTTGGGTTTACTAATTTGTGGTTTGATTTTCTGTGCAACAACCTCCTATTAGGAGAGTCGATTATCTCCCTTGTGCGCATTTTGGTTGCGCATAACTAAATCCCGAAATCGTCTTTAAGAGATATGCTAAAGGCCCTGTTAAGCAGGTTATTGAGAATTATTTACTTCTACCCTCTGAAAATGCCTTTGATGAAGCAAAGAAACTACTTGATGAGAGATATGGTGACTCTTTTGTTGTTGCAACAGCGTTTCGGGATAAACTTGAGTCATGGCCTAAAATCCATTCAAAGGATGCGGTTGGGTTGATGAAATTTGGGGATTTTTTGAGGCAGTGCCTTACAGCAATGCAGTCTATTCCAAGTCTACAGATTCTCAATGATTGTCATGAGAACAGAAAAATGTTGTCAAAACTGCCGGAATGGCTCATTGCCAGGTGGAACAGAATTGCAACAGGTTATAAGGAAGGTTCATTGGATTTTCCTTCTTTCAAGGTTTTTGCCGACTTTATACAAGGAGAGGCAAAGATTGCCAATGACCCTGTGACTTCCGTTAGTTCTTTTAAGATCAGAACAGAACAGAACATATTTTCTTATTGCGACTTATACATGTAAGTATATCGTCAGTTCACAATACATTCATGTACATAATAAGAAGTCACTGTGATCAGACTATAGGTAACAAAAAAGGGGAAAAAATAATTGTGTAGAGAATGAACAGAGAACTAGAATTACATGAAAATAATTAGTAAATCCTTATTATTTTATTTTAAATAAAGTAAAGTTTGGCCCGCATGGTGTGTGAATCTTATGATCACACCGGCTTTTGCGAGGGAGATAACTCTAAAGTAGATAATTGAGGATTAAAACGTGTTTTCATTCATTCATTCATCATATAATATGGATTTTAAGCAATTAAAATACAAGGTAAAGCAAAGAATTATCAGATGGTAAAGAATAAATAGTATGTCACTGTTTGCCATGTATTATTTACAATGACAACATTGCCATATCAATTATAAAACCTTAAATGCATCGTTTCAAGATGAAGAAACAAACATGAAGAAAAAAAATCGTTTCAAGATGAAGAACGAACATGAAGAAAAGTAAGTTAAAAATTCCTTCGGTCACCATACAAATTCATTTATTATATATTTATTTTTATCTTTGATACCTTAGTATTTTTTTTTTATTAACATAAAAGAAATAACATGAAGAATATGTGTTACAAAATAAGCATCATAGACAATGCCATATTTAATGAACACCTTGCCGAAACGAAATGCAAGAAGTTCTATATGGACTCTATAACTCTATTACTGTATAAAAGCATAAGAGCATGCGATCATGTATCTCTGCATGTGATTTTGTGCGTATGTGTATGTGTGTGTGTTGGGGTGGGGGTGTATAATGTTGATAGGAATACATGTAGACAGAGAAGCATGCATGCAACTAAATAATGTACAATCAATATATATGAAATGTGATTAGTGTGAAAGCAAATACCTTTTTATCTTTTACACATACACAAAGTAGACATCATAATTATAACAACATTGCTGTGTGATTACAATACATGATTTGCAGTAACAAAAATTGAAAATAAATCTAAAACAAAATAAACGTGAAAAACTTAAGTTCCCATCAGAATATGCTTTCTGTGAATTGTAGCTAAGCGATAAAAGTTTGCAAGATTATAAAGTTTTTTTCTGTATTTTGATTTTAAAATACTTATCAATTTAAACATAGATGGCCTGGTATATATGTTATAGTTTATGAATTTTTTTCTTAAATCAGTATATGCTGGGCACTCACAAATAAAATGAAAGACATCTTCAATTTTATTATTATTGCAACATAAACATAATCTTTCATTTCTGGGATGACTATTTCTTGCAAAACGACCTGTTTGGATCCTTATTTCATGCCAAGATACTCTCAGTCTTGTTATATAAAATCGTAGATTACTAGGAAGTATGTACACATAATCTTCAAAACATATGTTCTTATCAAAATATTTATATTCATCAAGTACTCTATTTGATTCAATTGAACCTCTCCATTCTTGCGTAAAACAATCAATAACACGTTGTTTGAATACCAATGGAAAAACCTTAACATCTATGATATTATAAAATGCATTAGAAAAACCAAACATATCTAACAATTTCTTAACACTAGATACCCAGTTACTCACACCATTCAATGAATCATTGAGACTTAATTGATATGCATTTCTTAAGACATTATTATCTGTATACATTACTTTACACCAATATTTGATTATTCTATAAAACCGAGAAATATAAAGAGGAAAGCGTCCTAACTCACCATATATTGCAGAGGTACTAGTACTCATTCTAACCTTTAAAATTCTTTTGCAAAATTTCAAGTGAACTCTCTCTATTTCTTTAGTCTTATTAAAGCCATATATTTCACAGGAGTAGTTTAAAATAGAACTCACAAAAGAATCAAACAACTGACACATATATTTTGGACTTATAGGTAATCTTCTACAATGGAATAATAATATATTCAAAGCCTTTAGTGCTTTTCCAATGGAATGTTCAATATTATGTTTAAATGACCCATTATAGTTAAAAACAGTTCCTAAATAGTTAAGGAATCAACAATTTCTATAGGGTTTTTCCATTTTTCATTGCTTTTTCCCCTTTTTTTTTGTGCTTTTCAATATTTCCTCAAGGCTCCAATGATTACAATATGAATATAAAAGATTCAAATATGTTTGCAGTTCTTCTGGTGTATTACCAAGCAAAACCATATCATCTGCAAATAGCAAGATAATTGGAATAAAGTCATCTGACCTTTGAGTAGGATCAGATTTTAAATAAGATTCTAAATCATTAAGGAACAATGACACTAAGATGGGCGATAAGACCTCACCTTGACGCAAACCAATTGAACATTCGAAAAAATCTGAATAATCGTTAAATTGCTTTACACAAGATTTAATTTTCTCATACATATTTCTGATAATTCTTAACATTCTACCATTTATTCCTGCAGAGTACATTTTTAACCATAAACCATTTCTATATATACCATCAAAACATTTCTTTAAATCTATAAACCCTACATATAATCTTTTATTGCTATTCAAATAATGTTGCACAATAGAATTTAAAATAAACATAGCATCAGTAGTTGACTGTCCTTTTTTAAATCCAAACTGAGAATCTGAAATACTTTGATTTTGCTCACAAAACTTATTAATACGATTATTAAGTACAGTAGTGAACAATTTTGTTAACACACTTAAAAGGGTGACCCCCCTATAGTTATTTACATTATCTTTATCTCCTTTCTTATGAATAGGAATTATGACCCCTTCTGACCATGACCCTGGGAATATTCCTGATTCAAAGATCATATTAAATAAATCACAAACATGCGCACCTAAAATATCTATAGATTCAATAAAATACTCATTCAATAGTCCATCATTCCCTGGCGATTTGCATCTTTTTAATTTCTTACATGCCTCTAAAATTTCGTTTAATGAAATTTTTGAATTCAACATGTCATCATTGATTAAAATATCACAATTATTGTTACAATCATATGAATTAGCAAAATTTTCTGCCTCATCATTTACATTTTTGAAGAGTTCAATTGTCTAGCTTTGAAAAAAACTCATAAAACTCATCCAAATTTACATTGCTTGATTTTTCCTTATTTTTATTGCTAAAATATTTCCAAAACTATTTAGGTTTATAATTCTTAAGATTTTGTATTTCATTTTTTTTTTCTCTCATAGCATTTCTTCTTCATTCTTATAAGTTTCCTGTAATCTAACTTCCTATTTAGCAAATTAATTTTATTGTTCTCACAACTATTATAATGAAATAATTTTGTTGCATCAGTATACTTTCTCCTGTAATTTTTACATTCTTGATCAAACCATTCTTTGTGTTTTATTGTTGAACAATCCAGAAAATTAGAATTCTCATGAGTTACACATTGTTTGTTAAACAAGGGATCTGCAGCTTCTCTTAATATTCTAGTGAACTCCTTAACAGTATTGTTGACAAGTTCAACATTATTAACAACTATATTTTCAGTTAATGCATTAAGCAATGATAATTTATTGATGATTTTTTAGCTTAAATTTTCACGCAAATCATCTTTCCATCTTATCTTTGTTTCACCTATTGGAGAGTGTAAAATGCTTGGGGGTTTGCAACAAAATGAAAACAGGACGGGGCAGTGATCACTGTGTTCATTCAAATAATCAATGGAAAACCGCTTTACACGTGCAAAATTATGTTCATGAGTAAGAACATAGTCAATAACAGACGAGCCTTGGCGTGAAGTGAAAGTGTAATGCCCAATATTGTGGTCACTGCATATACGACCAATAATAATACGCATACCTGTGGCTTTACACAACTCAAGCAGTCTTAATCCGTGTGTATTGCATGTGTTATCTAAGGAGGCCCGGTGCATGTGTACGTCGGGAACATATTCCGAGTCGTCATTATTAATATTTATTGTATCAAAAATGATAAAATCTCTCCTTTTCCCAACCCTACTGTTAAAATCCCCACACAAGAAAATTTCTCCTAAATTGCTTTAGTAACAAATATCGTTTTCTAAAATATCAAAAAAATCAACATTGCATATACAGTCGAACCCCAGTTACTCCACCACCTCTCATTCAAATACCCGGCGTCATTCGAAACACTTCGTTGGTCCCGATCACTCTCCTTCCTATTTCTATATAAAAATAGCTGGGTTATTCAAATTTGTGCCATTCGAATACCTGGTCTCATCCGAAAAGATATTTCGGCCCGTGGAAAAAAATAATAGTGTCTTTGTATGACAGTGCAGTTTCTAGCCTTATTTTGTGAAAGTTGTTGAAGGTAAATTCGCCGCCATTGCTGTGAATGGGAATCGTCAAAGTTTATACATGAATATTTTCCATTTCAAGTAGGATAGCTGATATGTTTATTTGATATACTGATCATTGCAAGTGTTTTCACAGGATTCTTTATAGATTTTGGTCGTAATTAAAAATTATGCATTGTTGTTTACACGTGTATGAGGTTATATCTAGTCATGGAAGAGTTGTCGTTCTTGCCAATTATTAAAAGGGTTTATTATGTTAAGCAACATACATGGTTCGCACAGGTCTTGAAAAACCCTTAAATTTGACATTTGTCTTGAAAAACCCTTAAAAACGAGATTTTTCATGAAAAGCCCTTAAAAAGTCCTTAAAAATTAAAGAAATATCTTGAAAAACCCTTAAATATGGAGTTTTTAATTTGACTAGTAGAAATGTTAGGTTAAGCATGCAAAAATTAAGTCATGCGCGAGCATTTTTAATTAATCTAGTCCGCATTCTACCGTGCCAAACCGCACTTCAAACCGCGCCATTTATGGATGCGGCCTGCTCGGCTAATTGACTTTACTCTTATAGGCCAGTTCATTGTTTTTGTTTTGTTTTCTACATCCCGCGCATGCGCAGTGACTGGTTGGCAAAAAACCAAAACAGCAAATGGCGGTAACCAGTAATTCTTCGGAATCTTCGAAATATTTCTTAGCCTTAGACACTATAAGCCAAACTCGATACAAAGACAAGTTGCATATTGATGGAAGTATTCTACCCGATCCATACTGTACTAGCTTTAAGGGATGGGAGGACAATATCGCGAAGTGGCCGTTAGTCGAATATGCGGACATATACACATATCTAATAGACACACCAGGCGTGTATACAAAAGAGAAACTGAAGGCCAGGAAGTCCTTAGATGGGTATAATTATTTTATATCGGGACATGTACAAACGTGTTGGTTCAATAACATTTCTAAAGACAGTAGTGTGTGCTACATCAAGGCGAAAGTTGTGCCATCACAGAGAGTGAATGCTAAGCCTCACGAGTCCTGGGTTTGTGTTGACAAGAAAAGAGGATATGTTGTTACAGCTCACTGTACATGTAAAGCTGGGTAAGTATTTACAGTCATTAATTAGGATTTATTATATATAATTATATATATGGATTAATAATATATATAGATATATAGAGTAATATTGATAAAATAATTATAAGACCCTGGTTAGCTATACTGGAGAAATAACATGACATACAGAACTATATGTTCATTAGTGTTGCTGTCATGTAGCTATGGTACATGTGTTTTTATTTTGCATTGATAGACAGGTTGCCTCATATTTAATGTCCAAAAGCTGGTTTCGGGCTGACACTTTTCTAATGAAGTAAATGTGTTCATGCTGCTGATGTTGAGATGCATCTTTTAACCTGTTTATTATAAGAATATGACCAAAAATATTTCAAGTATTGGGATGCATAAAACATATTTATATTTTTCTTTCAGCCTGGGTGAGGCCTGCAGTCATATTGCTTCAGTACTCTTTAAGGTCATGAAAGCGGGTGAACTGGGTCTGAACACAGAGAGTAAAACTAGTGGCACATGCAGCTGGAACAGATTCTTTCGAGCCAAGGTACATTTATGATCAATTATGGGAATGTACAGAACTATTTCCCATAACTTATTAACAATATACAAATGTAATCTAGATCTCAAGTACTGGTACAACAGATGTTTGTAAACTTAATTTATCATATAAATGCGTGACAAGGAAGTAAGAAACTGATATGGTCAATCAGTTTTTGTAATGACCGGCTATAGAATTATGTTTACTTTGTAACAGTCTATACCCATCATTGATATAGAATATCAAGCTCTCATCACAATAGTCACCAAACTAAGGATATCAGCAGTAACTATTTGATAACTCTTGATCATTGTTAACTAACTTTTTCATCATAATTTCCTTTCTTGAAAATGCATGTAATTTTAAGCATGCTTGAAAGTGTTTTAACCCCTTTTCCAGATTCAGGCTGATACAGTGGCTAACATAAACTTCAGCAAAAACAAGCAGGGAGAGAGAAAGAGGTTGAAACGTCGTCCTGTACAGACAACAGAAGATGATGACAGTGATGTTGATGAAATAGAAATGCTCCAAAGTCTGAAGAGGGTTTGTCCATCCGCCTGCATCCTGACAAAGAATGACTCTGACACAGATAGTGCTTCTGATGATGATGATCTCCCTCCTGTAAGTTTACAGTTAATACTGTATAAACCTGTCCGAAAATGCAAGCTGATCTGGTTTTATACTGGCTACATGATTATGTCATAGATCTTAGAAAAAGTTGGGTTTTTTCAATTGATTCCATTACCTTTCAGTCTTAATTTGGTATATTGAAAAAAAAAAACAATTATTCATGCTTATTACGTGTTTCCTCCCCATGTCAGACTAACAGCACTTAAAAAGCGTGGACTATTCGGCCTGCACTTGTTTAGATGGACTGTGTGCATTTGTTTTTATCTACATCACACTGTATTTCTATTGTAAATGTTTTATATTTCAGCTGCTGAACAGATTCCATGAGACTGAGTATAAGGACCTTACAAAAGACGAGTTGCATGAGAAGTGCCAGAGATTTGTAAAGGACTTTACTGCAACAGAGGAACAGGCACGGAATCTCGAGAGAATGACGAGGGACCAACATAATAGTCCTATATGGCAGCGTCAGCGACATGGGAGGATAACAGCAACAGTGGCACATGATGTGATTTCTCTCCGCCCACAAACAATAAGGAAGAATATTCTAAGGAAAGTGATGAAGTATAGTGAAACAGACTTATCAAAAGTAGAGGCAATAAAGTTTGGTAGGAAGTTTGAGAGACAAGCAAAGGAGATGTACAACGACGAAATGAAGAAAACTCATGACAATTTTGTTGTGTCGGAGTGTGGGTTGTTTGTTGACTGTACATTTCCCATGTTTGCAGCCACCCCTGATGGTGTTAGAGTTTGTACCTGCCATGGGGAAGGACTGTTAGAGGTGAAGTGTACATATAAACACAGGGATTCTGTAATAAGTGACATCAATGATTCCAGTTTCTTCCTTGATGGTGATTTGAAGTTGAAAAAAACTCACAGATATTACACACAAGTGCAGTTTCAAATGTATGTATGTGGAAAGCAGTTCTGTGACCTAGTAGTATTCAGTCATAAAGGAATATTGATCTGCACTGTGCCTTATGATGTTGACTTTGTCAATGTAATGGTAGACAAATGTTTTTCATTTGCACTTCAGGACTTGGTTCCAGAAATAATTCAACATAAACTGCAATCATAAAGTTTCTGACTGGAATAAATGTTCATAAAGAGGGCCTGATACAAGTTGTCATTTTATTAAATGAGCTCAGAAAAAAAGCTTTATCTGGACTAGCCTAGTAGGCTATGTTTGAAACTTAATGCTTGCAGTTTATGTTGCTACGAAGCATGTGTGATGAAAAGAATATTAAACAATTAGTTAACTTATAATACAAGTTTATTTCTCATTGTATAAGTCAAATCCCCAATAAATATAGGCACACTCTTTAAATAGAAGAAACATAACTTATGTTAAGTCGTAAGACTACTAAAAATCTGTTATAATATTTCTTGAAGTTTAATTAGGATGACTTAGTATTTTAAACTTGTCTTTGACAAAGTTTTTAAAAATATGCTGAATAACAGTGATACTGATACAATATTGTGATTGTCATTAATGACAAATGGTTTGAAATAGCAATACAAATTCATCTGAATTTCTGTCTGTTATTTTTGTTATGTTCTCAGGTAACATCATTCATAAGAATTGTTAGAAAATCTTACTCTTATTAAACATTCATTTAATTTACATAATTTTTTTAATTGACAATGTGATAGCTGACTTTAAAAAAATTCTAAAATGATGTACATTTGATGATTATGTTGTTGTTTTTTCAAAGTATTAAAACAATAGCTCTTCTTTAATCTACATTTTTCTTTTGTTCACTTTGTAACTAGCCTAGGCAGTAAGTTTGTAAGTGCAGCACAAATTGTTAGAACTGAATCTGCATGTGGAATCAGCGAAATGGCCATAGTGTTCTTCAAAATTTGAAAACGCTTTACTCGTTCAATTGCACGCTCAACGTGGATTCGTGACTGTGAAAGTTTACGTGCATGTTCCACTTCCTGCTGTGAAAACTGTGTTTTCCCCCTACCAAATGGCGGTATTGCTAAAGTTGCACCACGGACTGCATCAGCTATCAAAAAGCCCCTGTCTGCAAGCACTTGATCGCCAAATTCAATGTTATCATAGAATCCAGACTTTTCCGTAATTTCTTTGTCAGATACTCGGCCGCCCCAACACTTAGACAGAAAACTCACTGCTCCATATGGGGTAATTCCAATTAAGAATTTGAAGGTGTTATGGCTCTTGTAGTTGGACCATGTTTTTGCTCGGGCATCTAGGTTAGAAGGTCTCTGAATGAACACTTCGCTGCAGTCAATGATTACTCTACACCGTCTGTATTTCTTTCGGAAGGATTTTGGCATGTTTTTCATACTCTCTTCTCTTGAGGGCCATTTTATTAAGACTTTAAGTTTTCTTGCTAGAACCGGAAGGCAACGACCTAGAATGGATGACACTTGTGTTGGAGCAATCTGAAACCTATACGCTAGATCCTTGTTCGTTAAGTTCAGTCTTAGTTTCATGAGCACAAGAAGAATCATGTCATCCTTACACAACTTTCCAAGCGGTTTGAAAAATGCAGACACTAGTGACAGTAGCCAGTAGAACACACACACTGAAGGAAGTCCAGTCATTGACAGAATCTGTGAATTGTTCAAGTTCTCAACTGTAAACTTAGATTTACTGAGTTCCTCCTTCAGGTCTCTGTTTTCATCCAACAGCCGCTGGTATTCTGTCTGTAGCTTTCTGTGGTCTCCTTTCAGTTGGTCATACTGCTGTTGAAGAGGATCACTATCTGTCTGTGTCTGGGCTGAAAAACAAAAAGTTTTTATTATACTCAATACAGATGGTGTTCAAGCACTTACTGTGGTGTGTAACTACAATCAGTAATCAAGTGAGACCCAAGACTATTTAACACCAGGGATTGTATTAACGGGCACACGTCTGTAATGTAGGCTAATAATTGACAGTGTCCATTCAAATTTTTAACACATGACGCACAGTGTACGTTGACATTTCTTATCATACGCCTAAGGATGCACCGGACGTCCTGTGGTACTATTAAGATGACATGTATGAGGTTATCTGAATGGTGACGCTTCGTATGCCCTAACCATTTTTACAAGAAGGGTTGTCTAAGGTATGTCATGGCTACTTGATAAGCTTGCATCATTTTCATAATAAATATTTAAAATGACTTAATAAGAACATACATTATGCACCTTAATTGCTCCAAAGATTTTGTATTTTAGTTAAAAACAACACTAACTGTTTGAATGTTTTATATATTGGTATTCCATTTTTGATCTGGAACTTCCAAAATCAGTACACTTGAAGTCTCGACTTGCAAGATCTTAGCCTTAATATAAGTTCTGTAACACTGATGAAGTATATGGTACATGTACATGCACACATGGATAACCAAGTGTTTGAATTACTCATACATTGGTTAATTGATATAAGGCATAACATATCATCCCTTGATGATGATGAAATACAATGCCGGTTTGAATCCTGGACACTGCATTGAAAATAATATTTGTAATATAAGAAAACAATTACATTTATTACACTGAAAACAAAGATCATGAATTACCTTCTTTGCTTTGGGGCAGATCACAACCAAGATCCAGCAAGGCTTGAGCTGCAGTCTCCTCTGATCTTTCTTCAAACTCATGAGGGACATCTTCTGTTGGTGGGATTGGACTCAGTATGAGACGCCTCCGTCTTTTGTTGAGCCTTTCAAACCGATCAATGCTCTTCGGTGTCTTGGTTGGCACTGGAGCTGGTGTAAATGTGAAGAGACTTGGCGCATAATCAGGATGGTTCGGATCTGTTGATGGTTTACCTGTTAACAAAATTACAATAACAAAAACAGTAATATTTGCAGAATATTTTTTTCAAAAGTCATTCAACACAGAAAATAGTTTGATCAAGAGAGTAATCAGTACACATTAATGTTGAAACAGTAACATGAACAGCTTCTCATCTCAAGACTACTCCTCCCTGACATGATGTGTATCTGATAAATATTATTATAACAATTAAATAACTATATATATATAAATGACCATAAGCATAACATTGAGTTTTGAGAAATGTTATGTTTGTCCAGCAGCAGTACCAAAAACAAACAGTGGTTCTGAAAATCAAATAATGGCCGACATGTTATGAAATATATTCAACTTCCAAGCTTATTCTTTTTTTTCTTTTTATGTTTGAAAGTATTATATAATTTATTTATAAGATTACTTTCATATAAATATATATTTATTTATATTGATTTTTACCTGATACGAAGTGCAAACTGCACAATCTATCGTGATCTGCAGGTTCCCACATTTTGTTTGGACTGTTGATCTGCACTCGTTTCAATGCTATTAGCCAACGCACTTTTCGCTTCTCATCCTTTGGAAATCGGTAGAAATGTATGTCCGATCCTTTAGTAAACCTCTGTGAACAACACGGAGCACTACAGCTTGTAGGCATAGCTGTTTGTTTGTTTTCTAAATTTAACTATCGTAGTGGTTACGCTCTATTTACGAATAACACGTTCTGCCAACCAGTCGCTCTCGCGATAATATTGCAGGTGCGCGTGACGTCACGCGTGAACTGGCGTATAGACGCATTACTGTATAACGAAAGTTCAATAAGCGTCTAGTAAGCCACGTGATTTCAGCCATGCGGGAGTAAAACATCTGCCGTCTGCAATAGGAAAGTGCAACAAGGAAACCGCTTTTAAAATGGGAAAGTGTGTTTTCAATCAAAAATGGTTAACGGACCCGCGATTCAGGGATTGGATTCGTGAATTTAAGGGCGATAAAAGTTCGGCCAACTGCTTACTTTGCAACAAAATCATCGAATTAGGTAAGATGGGCGAGCATGCTCTTACGTCGCATATGAAGAGTAAAAAACATGCTTCACTTTAAAAAGGTCAAACATCATGTTGCACACCGATTGATAAAGCCTTTAAATCGTCAACCACGGACTTTACAATCCCCCCACCGCCGTCGGTCAACGATACTACGATTACCCCACCCACCACTTCTGCAACAGGTTCGTCAAAAAATGAAAGTAAGATTGACACATTTGTTTCAAGAAATGATAAGCTGAATTAATGTGGACATTACATACAGTGGCTCAGCATTGTTCATTTAAATCTAATGATGATGTTACCAAGCTCTTCCCCATAATGTTTCCAGATAGTCACATTGCATAAAAATTCTCCTGTGGAGAAAGGAAATCCTCATACTTAGCTGTGTTTGGCATTGCTGAGCATGTAAAAAAAAACTTGTTAAAAACCATCCGTGGCTATTATTCAGTTATGTTTGATGAATCATTAAATAAATCTAGTCAGAACAAACAAATGGACAAACATGTAAGATACTGGGATGAAACTACAAATGTTGTAAGCTCACGATATTTTGGATCTCAGTTTATGGGCCATGCATCAGCAACTGACATGATAGAACATTTTGATGAGGCAGTTATTCAGAGTGACTTGGACATTAATAGAATGATCCAAATAGGAATGGATGGGCCCAATGTAAATTGGAAGTTCTATGATCTTTTGACTGAAAAACTTAAGAAAGATTTCAATAGCCGCATACTAAATGTGGGATCTTGTGGGCTTCGTGTTTTGAATAAGTTTTAAGGCAGTGGCAGTTGCTAGTGATTGGAAAATTGACAGTCTGTTTAGCAGTATTTATTACCTCTATAAGGACTCACCTGCGAGAAGGGAAGATTTTACGAAAGTGAGCAATGGGGGGAAGCTGCCACTGAAATTTTGCAGTCACAGATGGCTGGAAAATGTACCAGTTGCTCAAAGAACACTAGAAATATGGCCAACATTAGTGCAATATGTTGAGGAAATGGAAAACAAGAAAAGCAAGCCTACTTGTAACTCCTACGAGTCATAGTTTATAGTGAGTAATGAGTTTCGAGTTAGAAAAGGTGAGTTTCTAGTTGCAAAAGGTGAGTTTCGAGTTGGAAAAGGTGAGTTTCGAGTTGGAAAAGCGAGTTTCGAGTCGGAAAAAGTGAGTTTCGAGTAAGAATAAGTGAGTTTCGAGTCGAGAAAAAGTGAGTTTCGAGTACAGTTGAAGATTTAAATGTATTCGTAATACATTGTTATCTCCCTTGTTGTGAAGATTTTGCCGACATATTTCGGGAGGCAGAAGACTTGCACAGAGTAAGTATTAATCAAAATATTGTTTAAACCCATTGAAAATACAATTTCATGAATTAATTCTTATAGTTGTTGACACAGCTTTTCACCGACTCTCTGACGAGTATGAATAAAATCAGTTACAAAATAAGCCGGTATAGGTAACGAAAGTAAGCTTTTTTTCGCGTAAATAAGGTTGCGGCTACGAAAATAACACCTGGTCTCATGCCTTTAAAATGAGGGCCTATATCTTTTTGCAGAAATTATTTTTATTACGGTCACCAAATTATACAATCAGTATTACATATGATAATCCTCAAGTATTGAGTTTTCGCCATATTGGTATTCTCTTTTTATGATTTATTTAAACCACTTGTTAAATCTACCGATAATACTTAGCAAGCATACGATCACTGATTTATGTAAACCAACATCTGTTCTTAAAATAGTGTAGCTTTGATTATGAATACACTTCTCAACAATACTATGTACAGAAGTCATTTAGAGCCATAGCTATTATTAATATGATAGTAAACTTGATGATTATAATACAGGATGTATACAGTATAGATTTTGTCTCTATATATGTGCACCATACTTAGGGCAGATTCATTTTCAGTTTATTGTTGAGAACTCCAGATGCCATTTTGGAAAAAAAATGACTGTTGTTGGATTTTGAGTTATTTTATAAATTTGTTTTTAATAACCATTGAAAATTTAATACATTTGAAGGGTAGATAATGATGCATTTGATGGTATATTTAATATAAAAGTGAGGGATTGTTTTGTTTATTTTTCTTACAATAACTTCTTATGCTGTTGAGAACTGGATACTCCAGGATACTCATTTTTTTAACAGAAAATGATTACATGATTTTATTTTTTCTTTCTGTAAACATAATTTAACAGAATGCAGTGGAATTCAGGGGAAAAAAAGCAAAAAAAAAAAAAAAAATTAATTCAATGTATATACAGTAAAGAACCTGGAGGAATGTACATTTGCAACTGAAATAATCAAGTTAGATAAAGAAATATACAATTATTAACTAGTTAGTCATTGAATATGATGTTTGTTCTTTCTATATAGAGTAAGACACTCAAGTCATCTTAGAATAAAACTTTGAACAAGATACAGCACACTGTCATATGGGTAGCTCTTGTTGTGTTTGGTTCGAATTTCCCATCCCCGGCCTTCATCTCATACCCAAAATGATTTCTTTTTGTGGCAGATTTCATGAAGTACACATGTCCAATCATAGAAATTCAATATTTAAATTTTGAAAACTATAAGATCTGTTAGAATATTAAATCAGTATTAAATGTATTATTTAAAATATTTTAAACTTTTTAATCATCATTTTAAAACCGATTATTTAAACTTAATAATTATCATGTTGAACTGATCATCTTAAAGTTAGTAAATTCAAGTTTAATATTGAATAAACAAGTGCAATAACAGCCAGCACCAGTGCTTTTCTTCTTCTGTAGCCAAGTTTGTACATACAAATATGTATGTAGAGAGTTTCTCTTTAGTATGTATCAACATTAGCTGCGGGAGTATTATCTCCTCTGTTATCTCTTCATATGATTATTTCCCTTTGGACATTGTCGCCTGCTGTTTCCACCATGAAGCCATACTGGCACAGCAGAAAAGCTTGTCGGTAAAAACTGTTCACCTCGCATCGGAAGTATGAAGAAGATATAGAAAAATCTAGTATTGGGTTTAGAAAAGATACAATAGACCTATTCAAAGCATGTTAAGGGCTACTTAGAACAAAACAAAGAAACAAAGATTCAAGTATGTAATCAAAACCACAGTTTGCCCATATCTCGTGTCATGTTTAAAGATTACTTATATTTTTACCCATTGATTGGATTTTTAGGTGGGTTCTGATCCCTGCCCCCCCACCCCTGGATTTTCACATCTATCAAGAATCCCGAGAACATGAGAACGGTGTTATAGTTTTCTGCTGATCAAGAACATCCAGGTAAATTTTAAAAGTTAAAAAAGTTAAAAAGTAAAAACATAGATATGTTGTCCTTTCAAATCCTTTTTTATATTTTATTTTTAAAAAACATATTTTTTAATATTTAATTTTGAGTTTTATCAAGATCTTAATGCTATGATGACTAATATTCTTTATTATCATAGGGAGTGGCTGATGCACAGAACTCCTCAAGCACTCAATAAAAGATGATATATAGGAAAATACATTACTTTCAAATTGATACTTTTTACATATATTAAATTTGGTCAAGAAATAAATTAAAAAAAAAAGATATTTAAGGTATTAAACTCATAATAGCAATATTTCATATCATGCATGCAATAGTAATATTTCTATGAGTCTTTGCCACTTAAAAGACAATCAAAAATATTTCACCAAGAGTTTTCTCAAGTTTTATTAAATTTGGGGAGATAATCTGCATTTAAGCTTGTTTGAAGAGGGGGAATATACAAATTCTGTGAATTACATTTAACTAGCTTAAAAAGATTTTTTTTAGAAAACTTATTGCAGAAAGCAGCATTATATGAATAATTATGAATATGTTTCACTTTTCTTAATTGAATTTAAATTTTACCACAGGTAAATGGAGAAAAATCACAAATTTTATATATTTTATGGGAGATACTTGAATTTTTTTTTATCAAATGTTGATAATCAAAGGAACTTCAGTCACTATGAAACTTGTCAATTAACCCCTCAGATTTCCATTATTTGGCATTTTAAAAGCTTTACATATTGTGAAGTTATTGGAATGACATTGATAGTTATGATTGGTCTAATACCTTTAACATATAGTTCTGAGTCCTTGCAATTGAAGAAATTGGTACATTTTGTCATTAGCTTGACTATTTGAACAAGAGGGCCAAGATGGCCCTAGATCTCTCACCTGAGAAAAGTATCATTCATTGCCTATACAAAACAGATTGCTTTAGAATTAAGATGATGAGGTGAAACAATGTTCAGGAATTTTAACCCCCCAAAAGATATCATCATGACAAACATTCTGCCAAAGTTTGAGGATGATTGGCCCTCAGAAAAAATTTTTCTAAGATTTGACCTACTGACCTACATTTCTATCTAGCCCCACACATTTTCAAACTGGTTCAAGATATCATTAAGACAAACATTCTGACCAAGTTTGAAGAAGATTGGATCAAAATTGTGGCCTCTAGTGTGTAAACAAGATTTTTCTAAGATTTGACCTACTGACCTACTTTTTGATCCAACCTGACCCATTTTCAAAAGGGTTCAAGGAAGATTGGATCAGAATTGTGGCCTCTACTGTGTAAACAAGATTTTTCTAAGATTTGACCTACTTTTTGATCCAACTTGACCCATTTTCGAAAGGGTTCAAGATATCATCAAGACAAACATTCTGACCAAGTTTGAGGAAGATTGGATCAAAATTGTGGCCTCTAGTGTGTAAACAAGATTTTTCTAAGATTTGACCTACTGACCTACTTTTTGATCCAACCTGACCCATTTTCGAAAGGGTTCAAGATATCATCAAGACAAACATTCTGACCAAGTTTGAGGAAGATTGGATCAAAATTGTGGCCTCTAGTGTGTAAACATCAAATTGTTGACGGACGACGGCAGACGGACAATCAAGTATCCCAAAAGCTCACCCTGAGCTATGCTCAGGTGAGCTAAAAATAAGGAGGGCTATTACAGTCACCCTGGAGTTGGTGGTGGTGTTGGCGTTGCATGTTAAGTTTTTTGTATCAACCTAGAATAAGGCTTATATCTCTGAAACTAAGACTGGTATTGGATTATAACATTACCCAAACCTTCCCACTGGTCCCAACTATCAGGTTACTCTGCATGCATTTTGCTTGAGTTATGGCCCCTTGTAGACTTCTTATATCTCTGCAACTAAGGCCTGTATTGGATTATAACTTAACCCAAACCATCCAACTGATCCTAAATACCAAGCCATATAACTCTGCATTACAATTTGCTAGAATTATGGCCCCTTTTGGACTAGCCAAATAATACTGACAAGGCACTTGAGTAGTTGAGCGTGCTGTCTTACGGACAGCTTTTGTTTTTCTTGTACACTGGTTAAATTTAGGTAAAAAATTATAAATTTTAAAAATTGTCAAACTGAATAACTTCTTGCACAATAGGAAAATGATAATTTTATAATACATTTTGTTTTTTGTATCTTTTTATTTTTAATTTATATACTTCAGAAAGTTTCAAAATGCAATGACCTTATCCATGACAAAATAATACTAACTTCATCCTATTTCTTATCTAGGTATTATTGGTCTTTGGTTAGATTCATGACTCTATATTATAAGTTATAGAAATAAGTAATTTGTAAGTTATAGATGGATTTTTGCATAAAAAAAAATGTTTGTTTTTTTGGTTAAATATTTCAAATTTCCAACCCAGGGGCAGGTCCCGCCCCCTCAAATTGACTTATCACCTTATATCTTAATAACTGGTCAGATCCCCACCCCTAAACCATATATATTCCTGTTCCTCATGATGAGTTTTTTTACTTTTTTTTTTAAGTTCACATAGGTCACCAAGGGGTCAGGCTCCATCCCCTCAATTTTACTTATGACCTTATACCTCAAAAACTGTCCAGATCCCCACCCCTAAAGCACTTATATTCTTGTTCCTCATGATGAGACAGATTGAATGGTACTTCTTTAGTGTTCCCAGGGGGTTTGGCCCCACTCTGTCAGTTTTACTTCTGACCTTTATTTCAAATTATTGTAATTCTCCTCCAAAACTACTGGCAAGTTATTTGGCACAGATGTTCCTTGGGTCACTCTCTCCCAAGATTGTTCAGATTATTTTGATCTGTTGAAAAACATGGTTGCCAGGGGGCGGAGCCCGTTTTCCTTATATGTATATAGTAGAAACTTCAAATATCTTCTCCAAAAGTACTGGCTGGATTTCAAAGCTATTTGGCACAAATGTTCCTTAGGTCACTCTCTACCATGAATGTTCAAATTATTTTCATCCGTTAAAAAGCATGGCTGCCAAGGGGCAGAGACTGTCTTCCATATATGAATATAGTACAAATTTGAAAATTCTTCTTGTCCTTAAGTACTCACTCGATTTATTGCTGGCAGAGGGCAGAGCTCATTTTCTACAATATCATAAGATATTTGCTGTTTCTTTTCCTCCCACTAATACCTGGTTCTCAGGTGAGTGATCCAGGCCCATCATGGCCCTCTTGTTTGATGTTCACATGGGTCACCAAGGGGTCAGGCCCCACCCCCTCACTTATGACAGGTTATTTCTTAAACTTCGTTTTGGAGACTTAGTCACAGTTCACTGTTACAATTATTACTTGTTTTTTTTTTTCTATCTTTATTAAAAAAAAACAACTAAAGTTTTAGTACAAAACTGGTGTCTGTTTATTTAGGCTGTGCCAGAAGGTATTACAGTTTCACATATAATAAATTTCAGCCTAAAATAAATATTTTTTCAATACCTTTCACAGGAGCAACAATGGCATTCAAAGTGCCTGCCATAACAAAGCTGTCACAAGTACACCAAGCCTCAAAAAATCAACCTAATGTAATAAGCACCAGCCTTCCACTTACCAAGTTCAGCTCACTGAAATTGATGAAGACTATTGGATCTGGAAGCTTTGGAATTGTAAGGCTCTGTAGAAAAGGGGAAGAGTGCTTGATTATGAAGGAGCTTCTTGATAATGATGTAGACAACCGACGTCTTTTTCTTAAAGAGGCAAAAGTGATGCATACAACTTAAACATGAGAACATAGTGAAATTCCAGTCTTGTGGATTCAGAAGGATGTGAAGAAACCGCTTTCTTAATGGAATATGTCACATTTAATTTTAATAATTTTGGGCTAGACCATAATGTTTCATCTTTGAAAGATATGTTGAGTACATTAGATAAAGATGACTGTAAAGGATTTGAGCATTTTCATAATATAATTGCTCAGGATGTGACCAAGGGTCTGCTATATCTACATCAAAATGATGTAGTACACAGAGATTTGAAACCGGAAAATATTTTAGTATCCAATCAGCATTACAATGCATCCACTTTGCAAAATTTTTGGGAGACAAAACCAGTGATTGCAAAGCTTTCTGACTTTGGTGAAAGTAGAGCAAAATTAGTGCAAACTGCCACATTGGTACATACAAGTACAAGGAAGGTTTTCAGAGGATCACCTGTATACATGGCACCAGAGCTTCACCTGCATGCTGGAGAAAAGATTTTGGGTAATGAAGACCTCAAAAATGCCGATTTGTGGTCCCTTGCAATGATTATCTCTGAGGATGTCAAGGAAGAGAGTCGCAGGTACAGGTGTTTGTCCGTGCCTGTCAGTGGCATTCCACTGAAATGGGGGTATCAGATGTAGATGCAACGCCGACATTTTCTCAACATATATATAGATGGAGCGCCGACATTTTCTCTACATATCATATTGATGGAACGCCGACATTTTCTCAACACATCATAGATGGAACGCCGACATTTCTTCTACAGTTAGCGACATTATCTTAGCATGTAACGGAGTCAATGCCATTAACCATGTGAGTTCAGTCATGAACTTAATAAATCATTATTAAACAGAGTTGATATTAAACAAATTAGATAATGTGTCCCCATTCCCCTACTTCCGTCAGGCATTTTCTCGTTTGATCAGAAAATGTCGGCGTTCTGTACCCCTATTAAAATGTCGGTTTGGCTCCAATCTTAGGTTTCACAAAAGGTAATAAAGAAGCAGTTACAATATTTGAAACCCAAATCCTGGATACACCGCGTTGGTTCGGATCCTGGCAGGGTCAATCAGGTTTTCAAGTGAGGAAGCCTTCCAGCCTCCGTGCATCCGGGGTCTTCCTCCACCTGTAATTATATGACTGACATTTTTTCGAAGCGACGGTTAACTCAAATAGTCGAGGCATACCCTGGATATGTTTATATGCCAGTAAATAGATCTATCATATCCTGTTGGGTTCATTCCGTATGTTTTATTTGCAATGAAAATTAACTTAATGAAAGTTGGCGAATTTTACTATATCATTCATCATGTGTCTGATTCTTTCTTCAATGAAACTAAAAATATTAATCGATTCATAAACAATGTCATATATTTATTTCAATAAAATATTTAGGTTTTCCGAAATTTCTTTAAAAATGGAAGTTGTCGCATACAGATTTTGTTGTAAGCTCCAGATTATAGTTATTTTTTTGTAAGTGTTGTATTAGGTTTCAACATCACACCATTTAATCGGTCCAGTTTAAAATCCGTCGCTAATATAAATGTCATTTAGAAAACAGATGTATGTGTTAAGTGCAATTAATTTCCAAAAAATGTTAATATGCCTTCTTTTCAAATCATTAAATTAGCTTGAGGTCAAGGAATGTTTTATAAAACTTTTGTGACGGACACCAGATATTGAACGTTAACACGTTAACAATAGCTAATCATGAGTACATTCAGTTGAGCTAATTATGTTTTGTATGTAATGTAACGTTAATATAT
>CM037788.1:58936966-58954581 GCA_021229015.1 Solen grandis | reverse complement strand
AAATTTTCAAATTTACAATACCCTGCAGAAAAAAACATCGGCATTTGGTTAATTATTATGATTCCCTTTTTTCTTTTGGCTTTTTACTTAATTGAAGAGGGATCCTCGGGAATTTGTTGTTCATTTTTCCCGTGCCCTTTAAAAAAGTATATAATTAGTTAAAGAAATCACAAAAAGGGTTGACCATAAGGTTATGACCGGTTTTTTTCCAAAGTATGAGATCGTAATTTTTTAAAACTGTCAAAAAATCTTACGTAGTTTAACCCCACACCCGTGTACAATAAGTTGCAAATTTGGGTGATTGGTGACAATTTTTTGGGCTAAATCCTCACAACATTGAATGGTAAGGATAACCTTTTTAAAAAAAGGGGTTTTGGGGGGTATATCTTTGTTTTCAAAACCATAATTTACTATGTGGGTACTTTTCCCAACTTGGGAGAAAAAAAAATGACGGGTCGTTATAAGTACTCATGTTCTAGTTTAGTACTTTTATAATGGCATGCGTGGTAACGGCGGTTTTCCCCCGGACCTTCCGCACAAGAGAAAACAAACCAATCAGCGCTTGAACAAATAAAAACAAATATTTAAAAGGGGGTTGGGATCGAATCTCCCTTTACAACCCAACATTTGATATAGATAAGGCTTTTTCTCGCAAAATGCTGTCGGTCGTTTTTGGGGGTAAAAGGGGACCTAATGGCATGAACGAGGTTTAGAAAGGGCCCCCAACATATTTTCCTTTTTTTTCATTTTTTTTTGATGTAAACCCAAAGGGGAAGAACTTAAAGGCTCTCCGGGGCTTGGGGTGGAATTACTTTTTTTTGTATGAAAGGAAATCGGTGAATTATTTGGGAAAAATTTTACTCGCACGTGGAAAAAATTTGCGAGGAAACTACAAAAGAAGGGGGCAGGTTGATCATTTTAAAAATCCGTTTTTCCCGTTAAGTGAAGCAGGGCTTGATTTTTAGGGTCAGGAACCCCATATGAAAAAACCCCATCTTTCAAAGTTTAGCATTTTCTATGACCGACAAGAGTTTTATTTTTTGGGGAGGGGGCAATATTCATATCACGTTTTTTGTTTAGCATTTGCTTTCGGGGTGCGCATATATGCCCTTTTGGTTTTGCTAAATAAAGCATTTATAAATGAAAATTACTTCCCGATTTCTAAAATTACATTAAATATGCAAATTTTTCAGCCGAATACACGGTTTTTCTATGGGGAACCCTTTTCTGCGGGCTTGCGGTAGCGGTGGTTCTACCGGATGCCTCCTTTATTCGGGGTTTCCCCCCCTGAAATTATTTGGGGACGTCGCTTTATGACTGAAATACTTTTGAGGCGACGGTAAATAAAAATAGAAAATCAAGTCACCCGAATAAAAAAATTTACACAGTATTCGTCAAAAAAAGGTTAGACTATATCAATTTAGTGGTTTTTTTTTTCATCAAATTTTAAAAAAATTTACTTACAAAACCGTGTCTATTGCGTAGTTTAACTTTCACAGAAATATCACCTTAGCAAATACCAGAAGTGTCATGATATAGTTTTGTATAATGTCTTCACCCCTTAACCTTATTCCTCATTTCAATACATTGAAAAAGAGGCAGAACAAATCAGAACTCTTTGAAGATGCATTTATCAGAGTCTCTTGTGTTGCATTTAAAATATTGTAACTCAGATTTACACAGTTTCCAGGGCAAACCATTAAATGTTTATACACCTTTTTTTAATTTAGTAAAATTTAAAATTATCAAGTATAAATTTATGATAAATATTCATAACATAAAAATTAAGATTACATAAAGAGGAACGTATTAATTTAACTACCTTTTTAAAAATGTTCAGATAAATTTTTATTGGAAACATGCTGAAATCCGAATTTACAGGGTGACTTGCTGATTTTGCAAAAACCCATCTGATAGTGCACTGATAAAAAAGTCTGTCTTGCAATGGTTTTGCAAATCAAGGCCCGAAACATTTACAGTGTAAATCAATTTAACTGCACACCAATGATCATTTAGAGGCACCCAAATTTGCGGCTGATTGATCAGAGGCTCTGAACTCCAAACGTATCGCGTTCTCTTTCGTTACGTTATTATCGTAGAAATGTTTTAACAGACTTTTTAGTTAAACACATCTTGTTCTGTTAAATTTTTTATTCATCTATATTTCTATCTATAGTATGTACGTCTGTGGGGCTCTCTGTCTATTTGAATGAAACCCCGTTGTGACTTTGTCAAGCGTAAAGTTTGTTTGTTTTTGGGTTTAAAGTCCCACCGACAGTATTTTAGTCATTGGAGAGATTCTACTTGAAAGATATAGTGCTGCCCCATTGCAGTATCACCCCTAGAGTGTGCATGATCAACACCCAACACCGAGCCAACCATCCTGAACTACCCTTATATGCTGAGCGCCAGGGAAGGGAAATATAACGTAATTTTTTCGACCTTGGCCGGGGGGGTTTAAAACGAAAGCTTCTACATGCCGCATACAAAACGACTTCACAACCCAGTGCCTTAATTCTATTTTCTTTAAAAAAGTTTGATTTTTTAAAAAATCTTTTTGAACTTCTCTGAAAACTCAAAACTTTTCCCCCTTTTTAATAACACCCATACTTTGTCATCAAGAAAGCTTTATAATTCTCATTGGGCATCCTTTAAAATTCAATATGTAAACTTGGATTAGTTCTCGTGATGTTGAATGTATTTATGCATCTCACCTTGCGGATCGGGCAAACGGTCACCACTTAAAATAAAGATTGCCTCTACAAAAGATGAAATATCATGCTGATCTATTTTTTGCACTTGAAAATTCCATTTTTGATTGAAACAGGGAGAGGGTAAAGGGAATGCAAACAATGAAGCATTTACGATCAGGGGAAGATTTTATAATGCTAAAATATGATGTATACTCGGGATTTAAAAACGCCTCATGCAAAACCTTGATATTTCTCGTAATTTTCCTTTTTCATGGGAAAAGGGAAAGGGACATAAAACATACATAATATATTACTGAAATAACCTCATCACATTTTTTAATTTTTAAAAAATCATATGAAAAACCGAAATAAAATATTGACAGTTTCCATGGTGAGGGGGTTTTTTAAAGTATAAAACACATTCGTTAAAGTTTTCATATGTTTTTTTTCATCATTTGAAAAAAAACCCACAAGAAAAAAAATAAATAAAAAATAAAAAAAAAATTAAAAAAATATTTACATTTTCTTTTTTTTCTCTGTTTCTTTCGGGATTTCCACATTTACGTTGTCAATTACGTCAAGGCACCCTCTTCTCCGATAGCGAACAACACACACAAACACGATCAACTTTCTTCAAATAAACACAACAAATAAAATAACCCCTAAAAAATTTAAATTTAACAGTTAAAAAAAGTTTCTATGAAGTGTTTGTAATATTAGGGGGGAACCCTTTTTCTTTAAGTGCTAAATTTTCTTTTTGTGAGCTTCAATCTCTTTCTCTTCGTTGTGAACTGTTGTTGGAATGAGCTTTCCCTTTCTCATCCGGGCAACTTCGTTTTAAACCGATAATTACCGATAACTACCGTTGGGTACCGATAAGCCCTCACACTTAAGAAACAACCACTGGCCTCCTTCCCCACTTTTCTCCCATTTCAAACCGAATCTACAAATAAAAAAAACCGTTATCCTTGAATAGAACATGTGGGTCGGGGTCAAATTATTTTATATTTGTAAGGTTTTTGAACTAATTAATCAACTCGGAGATTCTTTTTAACTTTCCGCCTTTCCGAACGTTTCCCGAAAAAAAAATACATTGCAAATGTAAAAAATACCCTTTAAGGGGATGATAGCTCGAATAACGTACCTCGGTCTGACTTTCCGTGTTAGTTCAACGTTTTAAAGGGAAGAGTTTGGGACACTTTTCATTTTTTTTTACACGTCAGATGATTTTGAAAAAACTAAAAAAAGGAAAACCCAAAATTGAAAGTTTAAAATAAAATTTTCGGGGCAACCCTTTGTTGTTTTTGAGGATATTGAATCATATTTATGTTTGGGTTTAACCCCTCCGACGTATTTTTAGTCATAGCATTCACTCCTAAAACGGGCCACGTATTGTTCATCCAGGGTCTATTTTAAAACCAAGTTTAAGAATTTTAAGATACAGCAATCAGTCACCTTTTTCCCTAACACCGAACCAACCCTGGCGGGAACACCTTTTTTATATGCAGAGCCCCAAGCAGAAAGCTACTTGTACCAATTTATCAAATTTTGGGTGTGTTGCTGTCTGGACGAACCTACGACCCTTCGCTCAAACCCAAACGGCCTCATGGGCGGGACAAATCAGGTCAACATTACTGTGGTACCGTTTTAGGGTGAAAAAACAAATTTTAAATCAAATTGCGTTGTTTTTTTTTCTAATTTAAATTTCCGGGTGAATCAAACTTCAACATCAATTAGATCGGTTTGGATTTTTATCTAATCGCTATTGATGCTAAGGCGGGTGCAATCACTGCCTTACTACATTCGAAAAAAACATGAATAACATAAAATTTTCCCTACTTATAAAAATCCTCTTTGCTGGGGTTTTGTAACACTTGTACGTGCAGTAAATCTCGAGACTCGCAAAAGACTCGCAAAAGCTTATACAAATAATGCAATGAATTACCCGGAAATATCAAGTAGCTACATTTTTTAAGATCTTACTACACCCTTATGAGATTTCGTCGACTGCCTACATCAGGGGAATAATTTCTGCGGGGAGTTTGGGGAAACATTTTCAGACCCATTCAGAATATCCAAAACGAAATCTCAGCCATACAACTTTAACAAAAACACAACAAAACCCGATTTTAAAACGGAACTAGGCCAAATTGTGCTTTTTTTTACCAATTTTGGGGGTATAAATACTTTTATGCTATGGCCGAAAGCCGGGGGAAGCCTGGGGGTCCCCCTAAAACTGTTCTACGCCATTCAGCGGGGTTATCTTTGTCAAGTTTGAGATAAGAGGGCCGGGAAAAATTTACAATCCACGTTAAAGTTTTTTGCGGCGGCCACTGATAGGATTCAAAATGGTAAACCGAACATTTTTTGATATTATTTTGGTACCCCGGGTGTGACTGCGCAATTAACGTCCTGTCCTCAAGGAATTCACCCTTTAAATTTAACCCTTTCCCTCACAGAGGGCACCATGAAAAAACCTATGCGAACAGAAAAATCAATCAGAGAACTCGCAGGGTGATCAGGTTTTTTGCTGTTCGCTGCTCCTCATGGTCTGGGAAAGAGACTTTTTTAATTAAATTTGGGAAAGGGGTTTAAAAGTGGTTTTCCGGGTCAGGGTTATGTGGGACCTACTGAGTCGTCAAAAAAAGTCTATATGAGGGAAAGGGTTAACTTTAAAGAACTTTCTTTAGACTTGTCCGGTGCAGTCAATAATTGGAAAAATTTAAAAAAGTAAAGCCATTGATAAAAATTTAATACATACTAATATATCGATTTATTTTTCAAGAAAAAAGATTTAAAATTTTCAATCAATTACATGTACATTATTTGACGGGCAATCTTTTACTTTTGATCTATCTTTGGGGTAGATTTATATCTCTCAAATTCAATATCAAGTTTAGGTTTGGATAGCAAATTTTGATTATGCTAGTTTTATTTATGGTTAAACAAAGGTTTCATTGGGATTCTTGCGTTCGTTTCGATGTCTTCATGTCACTTCTGTGTAAAACAATTATATTATATAATCCCATGCTTGATATTAAAAAAAACCCTACTATTTTTATCACTGCATCTTGAAAAAAACATACATAATCAAATTCATTCTTTTTTTTTATTTTTGGTTTAATTTGAGATAGCGATTACAGGGAAATATTTGAGGGGCACTAGTTTAATTTACAAAGTGGGAGACGTCCACATTCACCTAATGTATAAGCATGTTAATTAGACTGCATTATAATATGCACAAAATTCATGGGGGAAGGCAATAAATAACACATCCCGTGCGCGCGGGGACACACACACCCCACACACTATAAAGGAATGACGGGGAAAAAACATATTAACAAAGTTAACTTACTATTTTACTAGATTGATAATCGGATAATAACATACGACGTTATAGATATACCGTTTTTTTTCCGCTGCCTCATTGTATTATCACGCCGAAGTCACGTGGCATGATCCCACACCCTGTCAAAAATCCACACTATGTCAACCAGTCCTGGAATATCATTGAAACTTTTAGTAATGAAAATCCTTTTTTAGTTCAGTGTAAATATGGAACAGTGACGTTCAATCTAATAAGTTAATTGCAGTCCAATAATAAATCTGGCTCCTCAGTGTTTACATTGACCCAGCAAGTTCAATTTTCCTCGGTTTCGGGGTATCGTCTATTACTTCAACAATGGAAATCAGAATTTTTAAAATTTTCCCAATGCTTATTTTGTGATGCCAAATATTACAACAAAAAAAAAGATCCAAAAAAAACGCCTCAAACTGTACAATACTTCTACAAAACACATTGGACAGTTTTCGGCCTACCCCCTTACATAATTATATCTGACGAAAAGAAAGGGGAGCTATACCGTACGATTTTTACGACCGGGGATCGAACCCCCGGGCGGACTCTTAACCATCGGAAAAAATAAAAAAGAAGTTCGTAATTAAAATGACCGATTCGTACATGGCATGTTTTTTTAAAACAAAGTTTTTAGAAGACACGCAGAAAAAAGTCACTTGTATTTTGAAATTTCAAATTTATCCCTTTGTGTTTTTTTAAGTAATCTCTGGACGAAAAATCATTATAAAATAAATAAAGGGTGGTAATTTAAAAACGGACCATGTGAGTTATGGTTTTTGGGTCATTTCCTTTTTCCTTGACACCATCTGTTAAAGTTTAGTGTCAATAAAGCTTTTGTTAATGCTCCGGACAAACAATTCATTATGAAATAAATGAAGGGATTAATTAAAAAAAGGGGAAACCCGACAAAGTAATTTTATTTCTTGGACAATAAATTAAACATTTTTTGTTTAAGCAATGGCTTTGTATGGTTCTTGAGTCACGCTCAGCAAAAATTCTCGAAAAAGGGGAAAACATTTAAAAATGGGAAACCCGATAGGGGTTTTGTTTTTTGGTCATTGCCCTCCCTCTCAATGACCCCTTTGCATATACGAAGATCCATTCATACACATATTGTAAGAAAGTTATCGCCCGGACAAAAAATGTTTTACGCAAAGGTGGACGAGACAAATGGCTGACCCCAATAGCTCGACATTTTATGAATTGTCAAGCTAAAAAAAAGTCCCAAAAAAAATTTAGCCAATAACGCTATATGAAATAACACGCGACATTTGGCTTGTCATTGTAAGGGAAAAGTATTTAGGGAAAGAAGGCAAAATTACAGATTTCCTGTACGATGTTTAAAGAATAGATAATGAGTTTACAACCTCCCAAAAAAACAGCTTTTTACAAACTGTTGCCCTCATGCAGAACGTCGTTTTAAATAACCATTTAAAGTTAATTGGGTACCAGCAAAACAAAAGAGAATGTGTTTTCATTTTCAACAGCCCTTGCTCTTTATTTTTCTGATATACTTCTATATTTGTTTATTTGATACCCCATATTAAGTAATTTATTAATAACTTTAAAAGGGGTGTATAGAAAATGAAAACATTTTAATATTTTGTACATCTTATTAGTTAGTTATATAAAATTTCTTTAAATGGGGTCAGTCAATATAAATTAAAATGGGGGCAGGGAATAGTTTTGATTTCGGGAGATTGTCCCTCTGGTATATTTTATAACTAACTAACTATTCATAAAAATTACAAAGCGTGAGAATCGAATCACCCATTCAAAAAGATGTTGCCCTATTTTTTCCTCTTTTGTTTTTTTTTTTTTTGTTTTTTTTTTTTTTTTGATGCTGAAAAATATTTTCAATTATTTACACACATTGTTTTGTTCATAATTTTTACACATAAATAATCACCATTTGTAAAGTGTCCACATAGAATACACGGTGTCTGTTAATGGGATTTGGACTGGGGTTTGTCGTCTGCTGGGTGTTTCTTCGGTTTCCTTTTCGTCCGTCTGTGTGGGTTGTCTGTTGGCCCAGTGGTGGCACGGGCCGTGTCCCCCTAACCGACTCAAAACTATCATCATTTTCGTTTTCCCGGGGTGGTGAAATGTTTTGTCTCATTCGGTGTTTGTTCTTTGTTTTTGGCTGTGAAACAGTTTTCTTTTAATACCTCTCGGGGTGATTTTCGGTTTGGAATGTTCTTTTTTTTTGCATTTGCTCGGCTTGGTGGTGTTGGTATTGGGACTATTATCTCTGGTGTGTTGAGTAACTCCGAGAGGGTCATTGGTTTGTCCCCGGGGGCGGGAAGTACTGGGGGTGTCAAAAATTTAAGTCCATTTCCTGCAATGCAATATTTGTCCCTGTTGGCTCAGTCATCTGTTTTCTGTTTTGTGTTTCGTCATCGTCAATTACTATGTACTGGATTTCGTATCTCTGTTTCTGATTCTTGTCCTCTTGGTAATTTTCGCTTCCGTTCCAGGTCATGACATCTCGTTGGGATGGACCATTTTTGTTTTTTGTTTCCATGTCAACGCTTTTTTCGTTCGGGTCAATTACGTTCCACTGTTTTACGTTGTTATTTCCCACGGGAGGTTGTGATTCTGGGACAGTCTGCTAGCTCTTCTTCCGATAGGCGTGTGTTTTTGTTTTGTGAGTCTTATTGCCTTGAATATCTCCGAAAGTAGCCTATTTTGGAAGTTTTTTTTTTTAGGTCTTGAGGATTTTGCTTTTTGGAGCCCGGGGATACGAAACATTCGTTTTTTAATGGCGGGGGCATCGTTGGTAACATACGCCATTTGTAGTTTGCTAGTGAGGATGCATGGCTTTTTTTCCCATTAGTGTGGGCTGCTGATTTTTTTATATTCCGTAGGTCGGTTCCCCCCCCAAACCCACGTTCTTAAACTGCTCCGACTGATCTGCACTTGCAATGGTTAGTTCATTAATCAGATGATGGGTTTGGTAGGACATGCATTAAATGCAAATTCCTTGGAATTAACTACCGATCCAGCGTATTCAGGGAGGGCACCACCCCCCGCATCCAGTGGGTTTTGCCTGCTTTTGAAGTTCCCTCAAGCTGAAAGTTTTAAATTTTTTGAGAGGCTGTTGTTCAGTATTGCATACAGGCGTATCAGGAAAAGGTCAGGGTCAATATTTTGTTCCACAGTCCACTGCATGAAGGTGTAGCATGTCTCATTTATTGTCAAATAGTCCTCATCTTCTTCAATCGGCTTTTCAAATTCCATGAATACGTCGGCGTAGTTTCTTTTGTCAATCTGTATTTTTATATTTCTTTCCTCAATACCTTGTTTGTAGATTCTGTTCCAATCTCTATTCCTATAAAGTGTCATCAATGTTTCTGCATCTTGTTGGTTGTTAGCCTTTTTCGCCGCTTCGTATAGCTTGTACTTATCAATCTTATTGTACTTTTGTATCATTTCTAGGAGGGTGTCTGTATTGATTTCTAGTTGTGTTTTCTTCATGTTGTTTCTCTGCATTTCCGGTAGTTGTTGTTGTACTGTTGTGTTTCCGTCTGGTTCTGACATTATGTACTCCAACAATGTTTGATTGTTAGTGCCGTTGAATTCTCGTTGGGGGCGTACCATGTAGCGTGCGAAGTTGTGTTTAAGCTTCACCTTCTGGCATTTGACTTGTGCGTTTATTGTTTTCAATGTGTCGATGAGTCGGCGATGTCCATAGTTCTGTGTCATGGGTTCTCTTAGGTTCATGTGTACTGCTAATATGTGTATATGAAAGCCGTGATAGCTGCAGTTTTTGTCGTTATCTCCGTCGTGCCATGACATTGCAGAAGGCCTCGTTTTTGTTCTTTTAGAATGACTTACCAGTCTCTTTCTAGTACTTCCGTTTCCGTGAAGAGTCTGTTGTCTTGTCAGGGCATTTTAGTTTGTTCTCTCCCTCGGGACTGCAACAGAATAGTCTGGACTTAATGGTCGTCCCCCTATTAACAGTGTCACTTCGTCGTCTTTTTCTAATACTACAACTCTTTTTTTTAAATGCTCTTTTGAAATTGTTTAATTTTTTTTCGATTTCTGGTACTTTCGTGTTTAATGTCTGTACTTCCGGTATCCATGTTGTTTTGATTTCGTTAAGTCCCCTGGATACGGCTGTCGCTGTGTCGGTCAATGTTTTGATTGTGTTGCTCACGTGGGCCACTGTTTCTGACACATTGTTAGCTATTTGTGTCGTGTCACGCACTGCTGCCGTCACACTGTTTATTTTTGACACATTATCTGTTGCGAGACTCCTAGCGGTATTTGCTACGCTTAACACGCTGGGTATGGAAGACAGTGCGTTTGTCAATGTCGTAAACCAATTGTCGTTTCCGTCTGCTTTCAGGTTGTTGAGGTCATTTTTGATATTTATTATCATGTCGTCTATGTGAAATATTGTTTTGTCTACATGTGCTTTGTATTTTATGTATTCGTTTCTGTATACGTTTACTAATGCTGTTTGTATTCTTATGTCTTGTCTTATTTGTGATATGTCTCTTTTTACTACGTTGAGTTTCTTTCCATTGCTGTAAAATGCGTCTCTCAATCGGGGGTCATTGCTTACTATGGTTTTTCTTCGGCGCCCAGGGGTACTATTCCGGCCCAATCTTTGTTTTATATGGAAATGTTAAGTACACGCTATTTTTGTCCACCCGGGTCATGTGACTTTGGTCATCCCAGTACTTGTTTTTTGTCTCTCGTTGTTGTTTACTACTTTAAAGTGTAGTCTTTTGGTAGCATACGTGTTTTCAATTGTCCCCGTGTTCCGGGGAAGTTTGTTTTAAATTTGGGTGCATTGTCAGTTGTTAAATTTAACCATGTTCCATATTCCATTTTTAGAAGTCTGCGATGTCTGGTTGGGTTTTCACTTGTTTTTTTCCCCCACCTCTGTTGATAATTGTGCTTTTTCCTTAAAATGCGTTTGGGTTTTCTATTGTGTTGTTGGGTATGCTTGCATATACAGTTGCAGGGGGGTCTAAATTTAAATCTTAGTTTGATGGAATGCGTGTGGGTTTTTATCATTGCGTTGATTGCTTTGATGTATGCTCTCCCATTTTTTTTGGACCCCAATTTCCCAGTTCGTAAGTTTTTGGTGGTGCTATTCGTTTATCTGTTTTAATATTTCTATGAGTTGTGTTGGTGTGTAGAATGTATCTGTTTTAATGTTTTTGTCTTGGGGTATTCCATGACTGTCCCAGTTTTTCGGATTCTTTTATTTTTCTCGTAGACCACTCCTTTACAGTCGTTGAAACTTTCGAGTTTTCTGTCGTGTTCGTGTTTTTTTTCCCGCTTTTTATTGTCACTTCCTTTAATGGTATTGTTGTTGATATTTTAGGGGAAACCCGGGAAGGTATGATATTGTTTGTGGTGTAGGGCTCTGTCGTTTTTGTCCTTCAGTATTCCCCTTCTACTTTCGCTTTCTTTACGTTGCTCCAGACTCAAGGTTGGTGCCCTGTCTTTCTTTTTAATGCATATCGGACTGGTTGTGGTGTGCTGGTTCCCGGGGCGGGTTAAATGTTGTTTTGTCGTAAACTTTTGTCTTTTCTACGGCAGTGTCTAATGTTTGATACAGAGTCCCTTTTTTCCGTTCTCACTCTTTTTTGATGTTTCCCGGGGTCAGGGTCAATTTCCCCGTTCTCTGCAGTCTGGGTCCCCTCTGTTTCGGAATGTTTATATTTTTGTTTTTGTGACTGTAGTTATTCCTCTTTGTGCATTGTTAGTTTGGGGTTTTTTTCCATGTTTTTTTCTCCCTTTTAAATATAAGTTTTTTATTTGTTTGAACCCCTTTAAATTTAAAATTCCCTTTTTGGAGATTTCTAAATTCAACTCACATGAATAGTTATTTTAATTTTGCAATTTATTTATTGCCCCTGTCTCGCATAAGTATGGTGCTACTTTTTTAGCAAGGTATTGTCTCGTCCAAGAAGTTGTGATTGACGGTGTTGCGTAGTTGGCTTCTAATCCGGTGGTTGTCGGGTTTTTCCCGTTGTTTGAATCGGTTGGCGAAGGGTACATCGTAAGAGTTCCGTGCTGTTGAAGTTTCCAATCGGATCCCAAATTTGCAGTCTGCGCTCTCGTACTTGGTCTCGTGAACTTTGACACTTCCCGGTTACCATTTCTTCTATATGCAGCATTCCGTTTTCGTCATTTATTATTTCCTCTGCCATCTCGTTTACTTTTATTCTCTGATTGTCGTTTGGGTTTTTTGAATTCCCCTTCCCCAAATCAATTATACATCTTTTTAATGTTGCATTTTCTAGGCTCGTCGGGTCGGGTGCACGCAGGAATTTTTTTGGTGCATATAGGTTTTCGTTTACCCGTCTTCGGTCTAATTGCTCTCATTGTCCAGAATCTCTGTGGGTCCGTGCCAATCATGATTTTTGGCTGTGTAATGAATTGTGACTGTACTTGCGTGGCGTCTGTTGGGCTTGCTGTCTGCTATATGGGTGTAATGTCGTGTATCATGCAACTGTGTCCTTTTATTCTCCAACTGCTTGCTTTTAGTACCTCATTAAACCAGTCTAACGGTACCATGGCTGCTCTGCACGTGTCATATGGTACGTATTGCCATCCTGCATCGTATGTCCATGATGTGTATCCATCGCTGCCCACATAGGTCGCCAGTCTGTCTTGCTCCATACTGTTGCTAATGTAGTGTGTTAGTGTTTTTCTGTATGTCTTTTTGTAAGTAGCTGTTTCCGGTTGCGTCCCTATTGATACAATGCGGATCCAAGTCTATTCCGGCTTCTGTAGCGGCGACCCTGAAGATGTTTCTTTAACTTTGGGAACAGAAAAAAGTCACAGGGTACCAAATCTGGCGAATATGGTAGGTGGTTTAGAACAGTCACATGTTTACTTTCAAGAAATTTCTTCACAATGTCCGCTTTGTGTGGTGTAGCGTTATCATGCAAAAGGTACATGCCCCTCATTTCGGTACTAGGACGAAGCTTACAATAATATTTGTCAACTTTTGTTAGCAATTTCCTTCTGTAAAACTTCGCATTGACAGAGCATTTCTTTGGAACAGCAACTTGTGCAACTAATCCTTGAAATCCGAAGAACATAGCATATATTACTTTCTTGGAGTTTGTCACCCCTTTTTTGGGTATAAAGGCCTCGGGCATGTTTCGTTGCCCATATTTTATTATTTATTTTGCGAGTCGGCTCAAAAAAGTGGAACCAGCTTTCTCACCAGTTACAATGTTAGAAAACTTATACTGTCATCTTTTGGAAAATCTTTAATAATTTTCTGGCACATTTCACACGCTCTTGCTTTTGTTCAGGACTTAACAAATGTGGTATCCACCTAGCAGCGATCTTCCTAACTCGAAGATGCTTCTTCAGAATGGTAAAAGGTTACCCTTTTGACATGCCAGCATCCCTTAGCTATCTCAGAAATCGTATATCGTGCTTCTTTACCTTTGAGATCGTTTACTTTTTTAATGTTGTTTCTGGTGATAACTGACGGTTTCCTGCCTCTACCACTGGCACCCTCCAACCTCTCTCTGTCGTTCTTAAACATAACAATCCATCTTTGAACTGTTCTTAAACTAACAACAGAAGACCCAAAAACAGTACAGAGTTCATTGTGAATTACTGTTGCGCTTAATCCTAAAGTCATACGCGTTTTAATATAAGACCGTATTTCTAAAGAGTTCACTGAACGTTTGGCAGACATTTTTATACGCAATTGACGTATATACCTCTTTCAGTACTTATTTTCTCACTGTCCCTGTGTATAGATTTACATGTATGATACACCGTTGGAAAGCGAAAGAGTTCATGCGTATATAGTATAACTTTGCACGTGCTCCATGCAGTATTCGTAAAATAAATTGAGGGACGACACTAATTATTGACCCGCCCTCGTACAATTTTAAACATAAGTATGCGCTTAGATCATTCATTATTTGAAAAAAAAATGACTTTACATAATAATACCGTTTTTTTACTTTCCCTCTCTCTCTCTCTCTCTCTCTCGTGACCGATTGGCCATTTCACACGAACCCCAACATTTGGTGAGTATTTGCCAGAACCAAGGAAAGAATCTTTGTGCCCTATTATAAAGGGCCCTTGATGAATATGTCAGTGTTTGTTCGTTGGTATTGTTTTATTCTAAAAGTCCGTTTAGCCACTCTTTCCTCATGTCTGTATATGAAATAAGCATTTAAATGTTTGGTACGATCCTATTTATGTATCCATATACAATGTACCTGTCATTACAAAACAATCTAAATTGGTATGCAAACAGAGTATATTGAATTGAATTACTTGCAATATTTCCCCCAAAATAATTTATGGCTCTGTGACATTTTGTCCACTTTCAAGTTAACAGACACTCCCCTTTAAAGAGTACAGACTGCCTATCCCCTATTTGGCGTATTGAAAAACTGTCAAAGTTTGTTAAATATGAGACAGGGGAAAAGTTACCATTCATGTGTTTAGATCGGCAAATTTCAAGTTATCTTTTCACTTGTTTAAGACCGAAAAAGTTAATCTGAAAATAATAGGATGCATTATTAGTACGATAAATATACGTGTATATAGGTATGCTTGTATTTTTACATTATTCAATCGATTAAAATGACATGAAATTCCATTTTATAGATAATTTTTTTTGTTGCCTGCATAAAAGAAAAATTGTTATACAATCAGACATATAATTTTATATCAGATACCTAATAATCAAATGTAATTGTGTATACCTTTTTATATGATTCTGATTATCTGTTGTAGTGAACTATTCTTTCAATGTTTGAACTTAATTGATAAACAAATGAGTATAAGACCCGACAAAAATGAACTGACACTTTTTTGTAATTGAATGAACCTTTTGAATGGCAAAACTACGTTCGAGTAGGAAGGTACGAACTGCATGATTCCTACTCCTGTAATTTCCTGTTTTTGACCTTTACCCGTTCTTAGTGGTATAATGACCAAATTGATCATTAAACGTGCTACTTTTTGTAATGATATTAATAATTACCAAAACTTAACATTAAAAAGTAACACACATTCATAATTATATTCTAAGACAAAAACTGAATTTACTTATTTTGTATAGGCCTTTGGCTTTTCAAAGAGAGAAAAAAGGAAGAAGAGGAATAACTGTAAGTAAAGCAATACACTAATTCCAATTAATTATATCAAATAATGATAATTTTAACTTATATACATCAGGAAACTTTTAAATGTTTATTAATACCTTTTCCTGAATATTAGCAGTCTGTCTGAGTTTTATTTATTACATTTATAACTTTTATTTTTCATCAAGATCATCGATATGTTTCACAGACAAAACTTGATAAAACAATAATCACTATATTTGACAAAAATATAGAACAGAACTTTATTCATTGATGTATGCATAGAGTATCTTGTCAAAAGAAATATACATACAGAAAATATAAAAATGTCATATATACAAACAATACATTAGACATGAAATCAATGTATGTATGGAGAATTTGTCTTTGTATTCATAAAACCATTACTTTGACCACTATATGTGTAAAGAAAAATCAAGTGATATTCGCATGGAGGAACAGTTTAGATGTTAGTAATTGCTTTCAACATTTCTTTTCTTCTGGTAATAGCATAATGAAGAAATCTGCATAAATAAATAATAACTAATTTTACATCACAACGAATTAACTCTGTAAATGTAAACCTGCTAGGTTTCTTATAATAATATTTTTTTTTATATATTGAATTCTTAAATCATTACATTACATAGTTTTTTTAGAAAAAGTGATATTAGTCTTCGATTTCTAAAGGTTGATAAGTAAGCATAAACTTTCATTTCCCGAATTTTTATTTTGTCCATATCTTCCCCTCTGTGCAGAAAACGACGTTAAGTTAAACATTTCCCATTTGTTTTTAACGTTTATTGAGATATTTGGAATAGCCGAAACAGGTAAAACTATGCAATTTGGATAAGATATTTTAAGAACATTCTATCATTTATATCAGCCCCCATTTTTTTTTTTTTAAAACATCAATAATTCGTGCTTAAAATGATTAAAACGTTTGTTCTGTAACGGTCTGGTTAAACCAACTTCCCCAAATCCATATCATCCAGCAAAAGATTTTTAAATTTAGGGCCAGTTTTAAAACCCTTTCTGCGATGTTTTTCCGATTTAATATATATTTTATTTAAGAATGATAGTATGGATTGTTTTATTTTAAACCAAAATTCATGTTTTTGATGTATCTGTTAATATATAAGGGAATCGTCCTAAATTTACCTTACCCGTGTCGTACAAGAACTTTGTTTTACACCGAGAATTTAAATTTTCAAAATTTGATTGACTCTTCGGACTTAGTAAACCCCCCAAAAAGGACTGCAAAAATTGATGGACCCAACAAAGCGAAATAATTGAAGCGATTTTATTTTATTATTTAAACGTATTTATTGATATTTTTCACTAAAAGTTTAATGGCCTTGAGAGTCTCCAATATGAATATTTTTTAAAAAACAAAAGTCCTGTATAATTAAAGACCCACCTACATAACTGAAAATTGGACACCCCCAAAAGAATGATTATTATAAAACTTTTTCTTTGCGCTAAGGGCCCTCATGGGCGTACAATAATATAATCAAGCAAATTCATGATATCCAACTACAGTGTACTCTGTCTTGTAAATATCTCTAGGCCTCTAAAAAAAATGAAAAAAGGTATAGCGAATTATTTTGACCTTAATCCGTTAGATATACAAAGCAAAAGAAAAAGAATTACATTTTTTTACAAAAATTTAATCAGAATAATTGTTTTGAATATTTTAAATCGGTTTAAACCCATTTTGAAAAATTTTTAAAACCACAAAGCTTTCTATAAACAGAGTCAATGCTTTACTGAGAAAAGGACAATATGATTTTTATTTGGTGGTCCGATCTATAATGTTTTAAGACAAAAAAATTTGCTCAACTGTCTTAAACCCTTTCCTAAACCCCAATTACGATTAAAATTACGGTATATCATTTTCTTCAGCCCAAAGCTTTACTTTTTGTCAAAATGCTAGTTAATTTTTCCCCCAAAAAAGGGGAAACTTATTTTTTAAAATTAATTTAATTAAAATTTTTTAAAGCCTTTTTGGGTTTGGGCAAAAAAACCAAAAACTTTTAAACCTTAAAATAATTTTTAAAAACTTTTAAAGCCCAAACAAAAGGGGGAAAAGGAAAACCAAGATAAAAGAAAACCCGGGTTATTTTAAACCTTTTACGTCGTCGTACTTTTCCCAAAATATATTGTATTTTAAGGACTCAACTGTCGGATTGTCAACTTAAAATCAGAATTTTTGGGAAAAAACAACTTGTCCCTATTTGCAAAGTTTCATATACAATTTTGAAGAAAAAAATTCTTTAAAACTATCTACATCAACGTTGTTTGATGCTGATTTTGGGAGCTTTCTTAAAATTTTCCCGAAATTCTTAGGCTTTTTTTATGTTAAATTTTCTTAATTTTGGTCTTTTGCAATTTATGTATTTTTTTTTTTCTTTAAAAAGTTTTATTTATTTTTTTTTCTAGCACAAACTTTCCTTTTTAAAATTTCAGTTT